>JAOVVI020006314.1:0-13595 GCA_028571085.2 Nepenthes alata | reverse complement strand
GGAGTCGACAACATAGGGTCTGGCTTGTCACTCAGCGCCATCGCCGCTCTTTTGGTAGATTATGGTATCCCCGGCGATTGGGGTTACCATGCTCCTGGCTCTGAGGGCAGAGCTAACGCTCCACCAGATGGTTTTGTCACAGTTTACAAGCACCATCTGAGAGGGGGTTAAGTTATCCCATGTCGTGTACTCTGTACGCGCTAGTGGAGGCGTTGGGCGTTCCTGTGGAAAGGCTCCACCCTAACGCTCTCCGTTACCTGGTCTCGCTATGCATTTTCGCTCACCTTCACGGCGGCTCTTTCGACGCCAAGGTAGTCAGGTTGATTTTCCGCTTCTCGGCGTCGGAGGACTGGATCTCCATGTCGCCGAAGACCGGCTTCCACTTTCGAGGGACCAACCTTGACTCGGTAAAGATCTGGAAGATTCGGTTCTTCTTCTTGCAGGAACCCTCTGACTCCAAGCTTTCGCGCGAGTGGGGTCCAATCTCAGGGTTCTTTCATGAGAAAGCATCGTTGGACGATGCTAAGGGGGCGGCAGAGTTGGTCTATACCATCGAATCCCAGATGGCGAAGTTGTCCGTCCTGGGCTATTTTTTGACATCCATTGTGTTTAAGGCAGCTAAGTGGGGGCCCTCATCGGGCTGGCGCGCCGTCGATCCTGCCAAGAAGGACCCTGAGGAAGGCACCATTCCCCCACCATCTGATAGGGACGAGGAAGAAACTTGTTCTCTACTGGAATCCTCTTCAGATGAGGAGGAGATTGAGACTCCTCTGAAGAGGTTGAGGGAGGCCGGAGATACCTCCACGCGGAGGTTACAGAGGTTGGTTGTGGACTCTGTAGCGCGGGTTTGGGCTCCCGCCCCAGAGGCGGCGTCGAGCACCGGGCCTCAGGAGGAGGAGGACGAACCCATTTCGACTCCAGCGGCGACGTTAGCAGGGTCAGGCGTCCCTGAAGTGGGGCTTCGATCCAGTGAGGAGTCTCCTGTGCGTTCTTTCGTCGTCTGGCCATGGAGGTTGTTCCAGGCATAGCAGGTGGCACATCGGTCCTCAACGTCTCAGAGGAAGCATGTGCGCCCGCACCAGCGCCGGAGTTGGAGGGATCCTCTGAGTCGGCTGTGATCTTCGTCGAGCCAATTTCGCTGGGTAGGATTCTGAGGGACGTTCCCGTGGCGTTGGAGGTGGAAGTCGTACCGGAGACTGGCCCGCTGGGCGCTGAGACGACCGTGAGGGAGACGGCCTCAGAGCCAGAACCCCCAAGCTGCCCCTTGCCTTCCACGCTTCCGACCCATCCGAGCCCTACGGGAATCGTGGTCGAACTTGTGTGCGTCCGCGTCAGGAGATTCGGCACGTCCTCCAAACATTGACCCTGCTCAGGTACGAACGCTCCAAACTGGTTGTTCTTTCGCAGCCAAAGAGCTTTTTGAGAATTCCTCTAACTTCTCCATTTTTCATGCAGATCCCTGAGGAGGCTGATCCTCTCGATGAGCTGGTCGCCCTTCTGCATGGGAGCTTTCACCGCAGGATGCTCATTGTTCAGTGCACGAGAGCCCATGTCGCTTCCCTCCGAGGGGACAGCCAGCGGGCGCAAGACGAGGATAGATGCTTGCAGCTAAAAGTGGAACAACTGGAGGGGGTGCTCACCGCTCTTGAAGACGACAACGCAGGCTTGTCGAATAATTTGAGGGGTCGGTTCACCCCATCGGAGGCAGATCTAGTGATGAAGGTTCGGTTTTGGGACGACATTCACCTGTGCAGTAGGATTGCTTCTCTTACGACTCCCGAGGTACTGGAGGGAGTTTTCCATCTTGGCAATGCCGGGGTTCGGGATAGATCTCGCTTAAGGAATGTGGAGGCCGGTCCGTCCGATACTCCGCAGTAGCCTTGTTTGTGTACATTGCTTTTCTTTCTTCTTCCTTCTTTTTTTGGTACAAGTGAATGAAAAGTAGCTCATTTCTTGTTTTCTGTATATGTTGCTTTTTCAATGCAATCCGTGTGGTCGTGTCTCACGCCCAACGGCTAAGCCTGCAAAGCTATTGTCGCCAAGGCTCCAATCCGGTGCCTTCCTGTGCTATACTCGTCCTTCGTCAGAGGATGTTGTCGCATCTCGCGCGTTTGACGGGAAGCTCGATCCAGTAAGGTGGACGTCATCGCAAGCCCTGTTGAGCCGCACTGAGAGCCAGCCGGGTTTTCAGGCCGCGAAGCTGGGCTCCGGGTCTAGCCCTTTCGTCGTGCGGTATCCGGGCTGGGTGCGTGTCCCTCGCTCAAGGCGTTATCACCACAAGGTCCTAGTCCTCGACCATCGTAGACTGAGGGTGCTCTGTTCTTTGAGAATGTCACCGTACGCCTGCAATTCTTACCCCATAAGGTTTTAGTGGCCGCAAGTCGGGAAGCTTCGAAAGCCCCAAGGCCCAATGTCATGACCGCCTGCGTCGTTTGGCGCGGAGCCAATGTAGCGGGTTGTCGGGACCCTTCCAATGTGGAGTTGAAGTCCGGATGTGTCCACCTTTGGACCGCTCGACGCGTGGTCGAGGCTTGGATGAGACCGCTAACGGGTCACTTGGCACAGGGCCAAGGTTTTGGGGAGGTCGTTCACGGGCCGCTTGGCACGGTGTCGTGGCCTTGTTTTATGGACGGACGATGGTCTTTCCGACTTAGGGGCAGTCTAGGTTGCATTAGTTTTGAAATGCTATGCATGCTAACACTTCATACGAATGGAGAATGCAGGTTAACAGGAATAATTAATTTTATTAAGCGAAAAACTTGATGCATGTACAAGCACTCTTTCGGATGCATGCACGTGCCTTACCTGGGCCAGTGCCACGTCACTGGTAGTATTTCCTAAGGTTGGTGGCATTCCAGGTCCGGGGGACCAGTTTACCGTTATGGGCGCATAGCTTGTATGCTCTGTTGCGGATGATCACGGAGATGAGGAACGGGCCTTCCCACCCAGGGGAGAGTTTGTTCTTGCTCCCTGCTTTCCCTGCCGCTTCCACGTTTCGGAGGACCAGGTCCCCCACTTCAAGAGGGTGAGCTTTCACCCGCTTGTTGTATTACCGCGCGACACGCTGATAGTAGGCTGCGGTCCGAAGGCGGGTTGCAGCCCGAACTTTTGGAAGTTGATCAAGTCTCTCCCGGAGTCTCTGTGAGTTGGAGGTGGGATCGAAATATTAAACCCGCAGGCAGGGTAATCCTACCTCGATGGGAACTACGGCCTCAACGCCACTGCAGAGGCTGAAGGATGTCTCTCTTGTCGGCTCCCGCGGGGTTGTCCAATATGACCAGAGTACGGAAGGTAGCTCCTCTACCCACGAGCTCCTTGAGTCCTCCAGCTTGGTGTTCAGCCCATGGAGCAGTGTGCGGTTGGTGACTTTGACATGTCCGTTAGTCTGAGGGTACACCACAGACGTGTGGACTAGCCTGATGCGTAGATCAGCATAGTATTTTGTAATCCGTTTTCCGGTGAACTGGGTCCCGTTGTCGATATTTATGACCTTGGGAATCCTAAAACGGCAGACGATGCTTTGACGGAGGAATTCCGTTGCATTCTGCTGGTGATTCGAGCTAGAGAGACTGCTTCCACCCACTTAGTGATGTAATCTATGCCAACTATTAGGAACTTCCTTTGCCCGGAGGCCAAGGGTAGCGGTCCAAGGATGTCGAGGCCACACTGCGTAAAGGGCCACGGGGATTGAAGACTACACAGTCTTATATACGGTAGGTGCATTACGGAACCGTGGACTAGGCAGCTCTCGCACTTCCTAACGAACTCCATGGCATCCTGCTTCAGGGTTGGTCAATAGAAACCTTGTCGCATGATTTTGAACACAAGGTTTTTTCCCCCAATGTGTGATCCGCATATGCCGAGGTGTACCTCGCTTAGAGTGTACTCGACTTCTTCGGGGGTTAGGCATTTCAGGAGGGGAGCAGAATATCCCCGCTTGTACAGCCTCCCGCCGAGGAGTGTGTACCACGATGCTGTCTTCCTGATCTGTTTGGCCTCGTCGGCATTGTTGGGTAGAGTCTCGTCGGTCAGGTACCTCTTGTATGGAGTCATCTAGTTGTCCCCCTCGTCGACATGCAGCACTTCCTGGTCCGAGGAGTCGATGCCTGGCGTGGCCATAGTCTCCCATGGTTCCCTGGCGTACTTCTCTGAGGACCCCACAGTGGTGTCCCTGGCCAGGCTATCTGCTTTCCAGTTGTCAAACCTGGGGACATGCTTTATTAGGAAATGGTCAAACCCCTGGATCAGGGTCTTCGCCTTCGCTAGGTACTTCACGAGCTGTAGGTTTGAAGCTTCAAAGTTTTCCTGGATCTGGTTGACCACGAGCTCGGAGTCACTATGCTCGACCAACAATCTTGCAGAACATTCTTTGGCCAGGTGAAGTCCTGCGAGAAGGGCCTCGTACTCAGCCACGTTGTTGGTAGCTGGGAAGGTCAGCGTGACAGAGTACGTAATCTCCACACAATCCGGAGTCTTTAACACGACCCCAGCTCCGCTACCTGCCTGGGTGGACGATCCGTCCATGCTCAGGCTCCACGCCAGGTCGTCGGGGTCTCCCACGCTCCGTTGGCTAACAGGGTCATCCAGGGCTGGGGTCATCGTCTCAACAATGAAGTCCGCCAGGGCCTGACCCTTGATGGCCGGACGTGGCCGAAACTCCACGTCAAACTCTCCCAGCTCCACAGCCCACTTGACCAGCCGCCCGAAATTCTCCGATTTCTGTAGGATCGACTTCAGAGGTTGATCCGTTAGTATGATGATCCAGTGTGATTGGAAGTAGGGCCGTAGCTTCTGCGCCTAATAGATGAGCGTCAACGCGATTCTTTCGGCAAGCGGGTAGTGGGCCTCTACATCCGTCAGTACCCGGCTGACATAGTAGACCGTCCGCTGTTCGCCCTCATGCTCTCTGACCAGCACGGAGCTCAAGGCCATTCCTGATGTGACTAAGTAGAGATACAGGTCCTCGCCCGCACAAGGTGAGCTCAAGAGAGGAGGGTTGGCGAGGTAGGTTTTTAGCTCTTTAAAGGCTTCGTCACATTCTTCGGTCCACCGGAATCTTGATGATTTTGGGCCGCTAAGTGCCTTGAAAAAGGGCAAGTACTTCTCCGCGGATCTAGCGAGGAACCGTGAGAAGGCTGCCAGCCGCTCGGTGAGTTTCTGCACTTCCTTCACCTTCTGTGGAGGGTTCAAGTCGAGGATGGCCTTGATCTTTTCTGGATTGGCCTCGATGACGCGCTGGGATACGATGAAGCCTAGGAACCTCGCCGAAGTCACTCCGAACACGGATTTGGCAGGGTTGAGCTTCATCTGGTGTGCCCGGAGGATCCGGAAGGCCTCCTCTAGGTTGCTAATGTGATCGTCGACAACCTTGCTTTTCACAAGCATGTCGTCAACGTACACTTCCACGTTCTTCCCGATCTGGGTCTCAAATATCTTGTTCACCAAGCATTGATTAGTTGCCCCGACATTCTTGAGGCCGAAGGGTATCAAATTGTAGCAGTATGTCCCCTGGTCGGTCATGAAGGAGGTATGCTCCTCGTCCTCGGGGTGCATCTGGATTTGGTTGTAATCGGAGTAGGCATCCATGAAGTTCAGAAGCTCGTGCCCGGACGTGGAGTCCACAAGCCGATCGATCCTGGGGAGAGGGAAGCTATCCTTTGGGCAATCCTTATTCACATCGGTGAAGTCCACGCACATTCACCTTTGCTGCTGCTCTTTTTTACCAGCACTACGTTGGATTCTGGGTATTGGACCTCTCGAATAAACCCGACATCCAAGAGTCTTTTCACTTCTTCTCTTATGGCTATTAGGTACTCGACGGAATGGTTCCTATGTTTCTGCCTAGTGGGCCTATGGCCGGAATTGAGGCCCAGCTTGTGGATAATCATTTCGGATGGTATCTCAGGCATGTCGGCAGGAGCCCAGGAAAACATGTAACCGATTGCGCTCGGCTGGCGAGAGAGAGCTGGCCACATGGGCGCATTTCTCTGGCTCGACAGGATTTGGAGGGATCACTTTGGTAGCTTCTCCTAACTGGCCCTATTGTAGCAGGGCTTCATCGCGGAGGTCAATATCTTCGTCCGGGCGGTCTGATATCACGGGGGTAACCTGGGATAGGTAGCATGTTTGTCCCATCACCTGGTCCCCGAGTACTTCTCCCACACCGTACGGGGTGGAAAACTTCACCTTCAGATGAGAGATTGACGTCACGACCCCGAAGGACGTGAGGAAATGTCTGCCTGGTATAGCATTGTAAACAGATGGTAGGTCGACGATAAGGAACTCTAACTCTCTCGTTGCAGCCTGCGGGTAAGTTACCATGGTGACCTCTAGTCGGACTATGCCCTGCACTGGTACTGGTTTGTTTTCCAGGCCATACAAAGGGCCATCGACTGCTCTCATCTGACCTTGCCTCAATCCGAGCTTAAAAAAGGAATTGAAATATAATAAATTCTGCGAGCTTTCATTATCAATGAAGACTCATTTTAGCTGGTAGTCGGTTCTACCATCTAAAACGAGGGTGGATACAATAAGGGGGTCAGTATGGGGGAAGGTTTCATAAGCCATATCGTCGCTACTAAAGCTAATGACGTCACTCCTATCCCCTATCTTCGCTCTCTTATTGCTGGAAGTCGGCTCTTGTTCCTTCTGCCTGGCACCCTTGGCGGCTGTGGTGGAGATCATGTTAATCACGGCAGCGACAGTGCGGCCCCGAGAGGGCTCGCTGGCCTCACCCTCCGAGGTTGCGGGGGCTTGTCCTGGGCCTTTCACGAACCGCTTAAGTTGTCCGCGGTGAATCAAATTTTCTATCTCCTGCTGCAGGGTCCGGCAATTCCCTGTAGAATGTCTGAGGCAGCGATGATACTGACAATACTTTGTCTGGTCGCTGCCACTTGGACCCTTTGGCGCTTTTGGCCATTTGCATCAGGGTATTTGCGCGGGTATCATCTAGGGGAGTCTGGGAGGTCTGTCCATGCTCCTTCCTAGATCCCGGTGAAGGGTGTGGCTGCTTACGACGCTCCGATAAGCGGTTGCTGTCGTCGCTCCTCCTCTGCCAGTTGGTAGGCCGGGGGGTGGTCTGCGCGTTAAGGGCGCTTCGCCTCTTGTGCCTCTTTGACTGTGATGTAGGCATGGACGATTGCCTCAGCCTCCCGGAAGGATTGTGGACGCTGGTACGACAGGTGCTTGAAGAAATCCCCTGCTGCCAACGTAGCAACGAAGGTGTTGAGTTTTAACTCGTCGGAGAGCTGGGAGATCCGGCGTGCCTCGGCGATGAAGCGGTTAAGAAGTCGCTTCAAACTTCCGTCCGACCTCTGGTGGAGGCAAACCAGGTGCCACAGTTGCCTCTATTCTCTCCGGCTGGAGGTGAACTGGCTCAAGAAGTTGTCAGCAAGTTCATCGAATGAGCGAATAGAATTTTACGGGAGGCCATGGAACCAGAGCAGCGCGTCCCTCCTGAGAGTGACGGAAAATCACTGGCACAACATGGCCTCGCTTGCTCCTTGCAGGGATAAGTGTGTGCGGAAGCAGTTCAAGTGGTCCATCGAGTCCTTGCTTCCGTCGTACCCTTTCAGGATAGGCATCTTAAACTTACGGGGTAGCGGCTGAGTCAGCAGGTCCATAGCAAAAGGTGACCTTCGAAGGTCGGCGGAGGATTGTGCCGGTCTCTCCTTGTGGAGTAGATCCGACAGCACCTTCACCTTCTCCTCCATTGATGGGTCAGATGCCTTCCTTCGTGCGTTGATGATGTCACGAAGCTCCGTGTGGTCCTGGGGGCGAGGGTGGATCTGCCGGTGGCGGCTGCTCTCTGTATAGGTGGGCCGCTAACTGTTAGAGTCTGCGGCGGTCGGCCTCCTCTAGGCGCGGGAGTTGCGGGGGTTGTGCCGCTCTGGGCTTTCCCTCCGTTCGTCCTGGCTTGGGTGGCTTCCGGCAACAGACCTCATCAGGTTGGCTGGATCTTCTCCTGAGGGCGGCCGCGCGACGCCTCCTTCGCCTAGAGGAGGACGCCTGAGATGCTGGTGGGGCAGCCCCCACCCAAGGGGTACCCGTCCAGTTGTAGAGGGCCTGGAGTACCAGCCTCATGTCGCCCATGTCCGCGACCAGGCGATAGACGTCGGGCTCTTGGCGGGTATCCGCGTGGCTCCCCATAAAGGGTTCGTCGTTACGAACGATGACGTTTATTGCTGGGGCACTGGCTTGTGCCCTGATGTTCACCATTCTTGATGTTTTTGAATAAAGGTGAGAAAGAGACACTAGACTTCTCGTCTCGTTTCTCACAGACGGTGCCAATGTTACGTCCTAGATCCTCGGTTGTTGTACGGATTAGGGAGCCTTCGTATTCCTAACAGTTTCGAAGCGTACGTGGAAGGGTCCGGTCTTCGTCTCTGTTAACCTGAGGCCTGTACAACACAGTCGATAAATAAGAGGTCAGAGGTTCGGCAGGATTTTTCCCACCAAAGCCACTCCAATACTCAAGTCAACAAATTCTCGCAATGAACGAAAATGAGACGCACGCTAAGAGGTGCGGAGAAATATGCTGGAAATGAGGGGACGGTGAGTGTTTGTGTATGTGAGAGAGAGAGTAGTGAGCGGGTGGTAGGAAGTCTGGCTCCCTGAGTGCACCGCAATGGGTGGCTGACTCCCCGTTGCCTGAGTAGGCTCAGGAGTTTGGACCCAGAGGCTAACTGGTAAGCTTAGAGCTTATGGCGCAAAGTCGATGGTCTTGGATCCGATCCCTCTCTTCGTTGAAGAAGAGGGACTTTATAGGCCCCTTGACGGGAGATTTTTGGACGCGAGAACTCCTGTCGCCAGGGTTCATTGGCCGCTAATCGTTGTTTGAGATTGTCGGTGCCTCGGTTGTCTCTTTGTAGTGGCAGACTGATTATTAGGCGTTGCCGGTCACGCTTGGTCTCCCCCTTAAGCTAGGATTGGTGGGCCACCTGTAGCAGCCGCCTGAAGCGGAGCTTTGCAGTGTTGACCGCTTTTTCATTGGTTGGTTCCTCCTACTCCCTGCTGTTTTTCTGCAGCCGCATTAATGAGCTGCAGGGGCGCTCGCAGGCTACTGCCGGTGGGCTGTTACGTGGGCACCCCGTGTACTTGGGTTGGGCTTTGATTTTTCTTGCGCTTTCGGTGCTGGACCCAACAAAATCTTACAATTTTATCCTTAATTTATCAAAATCCAAAAATCCTGTATTTTTGTACAACCCTTCAATTTTCACCAAATTCAATTATATAAAAATTTTTTGACACAAATGAACGATCATTCAAGGCACTAAACAAGTACTAGATCATTAAATAACAAGAAAATTAAAAAATTACTTACCTAAATTCATTACCCAACCTTTCTTCTTCCCCTGCTTTTCGAACTTCTTCTCTCTCTATATTCCTCAAATTTTTGCCTTAAATTCATACAATTTTATCTCCAATTTGGCTGATATTTATAACCCACCATTTCTAATCCACATCATACTCCACTTGTTGTAATATCCGTGCTTAAATTCTACCTAATTAAGTATAATACTGACACATTGTTGGGGACACTCCCTTCGTGGTGATTTGTCCGCGGACATGAGGAGAAAAATAGACGTAGACTTTTACAGATGCCCGAGAATGTCATTCCGAGAAGTTCGTCAAAATGGATGATGACCAGTTGGAGGAGCCATGTCCGAGAGGTCGCTGAAGACATGGACGAAAACTCTGAAGCCATGTCCGTAGGTCTGCTACAGCCGTGTTTTCAGGTGGGCAGTTGACCACCCTGATTGAAAGTTTGAGGAGGTTACAACTTCCAATGGGCGACATGCCTGCCACTCTGCACGTTAGGCGTGCGCCTACTGTGGCAGGCCTAGGAGGCGTGGTCCTACCACCCTACTGCTAGGGTAGCTGGCCGCCCACTAGGCCTCTTGTGCATATATATATTTGTATCCTTTGTTGTGAGAGAGTATCACTTGGGCATGCATTGAGAGAGCTATAGGCAAGCCTATGCTGTAAAGATAGAGAGAGAAAGAGACACTTTTATAGAAAGATAAAGAGATATACACTTATGATTGTTTTTTCTTTGTTTGAGCTTATGTAGCTAATATTCTTGTAAACAATCAACTCTTTATAATGTATTCTTTTTGTGATTTTTTTTTAGTTGAGAAATGTCTTTTCACGTTAAAATCTCGTGTGTGTTTTCTCTCTGATTCTATCTCTACTTTTGCCCGTCCATCCGAGCGCTCATCTCTGTTGTCGTCCGAGTGATCTGTTCGACCGGTCACCGTGTCTTCCGTTTTGCGCCAACACACATCTCCAATTATCCTCTATTTTGTATCACCTAAAGTTTATAGTAATAATTCTCATGATTTCACCCCAATCTGCAATTCTTGATCTTCAGCTAGATGTGTTCTCTTGTTGCAAGAGATGCCCATTTGATGCCACCAATTTATTCCCTTCTTCGATGTTCTTCCTCCTGCCTGCTTCTCTACTTCTCCTGTTTTTTAGAAAAAAAAAATTATTATCTTTTATTTAATATTATTATTAGTATATAAATATAAACATTGATAATCCCAATTTATTCCAATAGTAATTTTCGAATAATAATAGCTAATCTAAATAAAGGCTAAATAGATATATTCTACGATTAAAAAAATTTAGGAGAAGGTTTGAACTCCCCATGCCATTATAAGCAAAACAATGCCTTACACTAAAGAGTTATTTGTCGGCTCTCATGATTTTCACTGAGGATTGTGATTCTGTCTCTATAATGAACTTTGAGAGCCACCAAAAGTGTGACAATTTCCACCGAATAGTAACCACGATCTGCAAAAGCACAAAAAAGGATGACTGAATCAATATATTTGTCACAATATGCTCTGCAAAGAACGAAAATACAACAAGGAAAGCCGACACCACCAAGGAATGGATCTTTTGATTAGCAGCCAAAAAGCTAAGTTGAACTAGATGCTAGAATCTCAGCAAGAGAGAAAGAGAGAGATAACAAAACCAGAGAGAGAATAATTAAATAAGTGCTAAGAAATATGTTCTTGCCATAAGTAGTCCAAAATAATCCAAGTATTGGTTGGGATCAAGGCGTAGTTCTTAGTTGATGAAATCGAATAATCACTGAGATTTTAGTTTATGTTAAAGCAAATAATATGTAGAAACATTGAGATACGTGGTTGCAAAGATCTTGCAATGTACTCATATATGAGATACTTCCATAATATATTTGGATAAATAACTCATTTGCAGACAGAAAAGAAGTGCTAAATAATAAGTTGTTAAAATTAAGAGTTCAAGCAATGGATAGTTTTGTGATGAAGTAATCTAATGAATTTGGAACAGGACCCAAGTCTATGACTGAAAAATCCACTTTTAATACCCTCTATACACTTAGTATACTAGGTAAAAACACCGACAATCAAGTAAATAACAATCTATAAAAGTGTGCTAGTTTCACTTTCTCAATCGATTCTCGAAAATATAAAGCTTCTATGAAGTACCATCTCTACAGTTTTTTCTTTTCTTTTTTTTTTCATCCCCCATCCCCATGCTATTGCTTCATTAGGAAAACTCAAAAAATAGAAGCCTATTCTACTGTTGCAAAACTATAGGCAGTGATGCAAGTGCATTTTTAAATCAGAATTATCATAAGAAAATGGTCTTGTAAAAATTGATCCAATCCTTGTGCATGGACGAGTGCTTCTGTGAGTGCATAGCTAATTGATTCTAGCAAAGTCAGAACAGAATCCAGAGGTACCAGTGCTCCCATGGTCTGATGGTTGTAGCATATGCTTTCAAGCCCGGGCACTGGGATTCTGTTGCGATCACTCCAACAGCGAAGCTCTAAAACGGCAATTTTCTGCACCAACAACCACAATCGGAAGAGTGAGATTGGGAAGGGGAGTTCAGTCAGAGAAGTGTGGAAAAAAGAGTAGAGAGAAAAGAAAGGTAATAGAGAGGCAGAGAGTCAGAGTGAGGGTCAGAGAAAGAAGATTTGAGAGGAAGGGAGGAAATTTAGTGGAAAAATATCTTTGACATTCCTGTAGCCCTGAGCCACATTTATAGCACTTAAACAGAAAACAAATACTCTAACAGTAATATGCTGACAGCTCACACATGAGCCCAGCTCCTCAACGGCCCAAGCCTAAAATGCAATTGGAAAATAAAATGATAAAAATAAAAATTTAATATGAAAATCTAGTGTAATTTTTACTATATATATATAATCTTATATATAATTTCGGAATCTTTGGGTGGTTGGATAGTTCTGACGTTTTTTCTCTACTTCGGCTGACTTGATGGTGCAGTAATGTCGGCAATAATAAGACCAGTAATATTACTTTCCCCATCAAACAAAAGTTTGTCCTCAATGTTGAAAGAGGGAAAGTTTTGAATGAAATCCGTAGCAGACTCCCATGTGGCGTCCTCGGCTAACTGGGATTGCCAATGAACAAGAAACTTTTGCACAACTACTCCCTGTTGGAGGATCTTTCTGAAACCGATAATTTAGAAAGGAAACAAAAGGGGTTGGGAGCCCCTGGCTTTCTGCAGTAATGCAACCGGTTGACTAGGGGCTCCGTTGTAACATTTCTTAAATAGAGACATGAAAAACATTATAAATATGTGAATACTCAAGAAGGTGCAATCGATATGCCACAGAGCCAATGCGTTCCACAATATCAAAAGGCCCATAATAGTGCTTGGCTAGTTTATTAAATTGCCATTGTGCGACTGTGGATTGCTGGTAGGGTTCGAGTTTGACAAAAATTCAATCACACACTTGAAATTATTTATCAGTTCAGCGGCGTCAACCTGACTCTTCATGCATAGCTGTGCCTGTTGGAGGTTATTTTTGAGTTGCACATGCAGGCCGGCGCACGCAGAGAGTAATTCATTGACAGCGGCAATTGGCGAAGTTCCCTGGATGCAGCCAGCCAAAGCAGGAGATGATCTGCCATACACAATCTCAAATGGGCTCATTTTAATAGAAGAATGCCAAGTGATATTGTAGCTCCACTAAGTCCAAGGCAAAAACCAAACTCAGGTTGAAGGTTGCAAAGCAGCGCAAGTAATCCTCCAAGCACCGGTTGACCACTTCGGTTTGTCCGTCAATTTGTGGGTGATAGAAACTGCTACTAGACAAGGTAGTACCTTGCAATTTGAAAAGCTCCTTCCAAAATTAGCTCATAAAAATAGGGCCCCGATCTGATATAAGTTCTTTCGGTAATCCTTGCAGTCGGTAGACTTCTTTAACAAAAACGTTTGCGAGGTCTTCTGTACTGAAGTGAGTGTTGAGGGCTACGAAATGGGCATATTTAGACAGCCGATCAACCACCACAAATATAACGATTTTTTCTTCTGAAACTGTCAAGTGGGTAATAAAATCCATAAAAAGTGAATCCCAAATTTTACTTGGAATTGGAAGGGGCCGCAACACTCCTTGAGGAGCAATGTTGAGTGGCTTCACTTGTTGACAAAGAAAGCAATGAGAGATGTAATCACGGATATCTTTGCGCATATGAGGCCAATAAAAATTGGTGGATATTCTAGTGAAAGTTCATTGGACCCCCGCATGTCCCTAGATTGGCGAATTATGGTACTCGTGTAAAATTAAG
>JAOVVI020006313.1:0-14625 GCA_028571085.2 Nepenthes alata | reverse complement strand
TCTTCATATCGTAGCACAAATCGGAGAGGAAAACATGGAGAGGGCTTTGCCGGCGTCAGATCTGGGTGGTGTCTCTTCCGGAGACGACGATCGTTATCGCTCTGCGCGTCTTCTTTCTTCCTTCTCTTCCGTCTTCTCCTTCTTTTTTTATGTTCTTCACTATAATCCTGCCCAATCTACTTTTCTTTCATTTTTATTTTTTTTTATGAAAAGGGACTTGAGAGTGGAAAAGGGGTAGAGGCCGGTTTGATTAAGTCAAATCGGCTGTGGGCCAAAACTTTTTTTTTTTGGGTATTAGATACCGGTGTGGAGGAGAAGCCCCCAGTGTGACCTCTTCTGACTCGTCCCTGCGTCCTCCGGCTAAAATTATACCTTCAGCGAGATAGCAATGTAGAGTAGATATCAGTGTAGTAGATTATTATGCCTGTATATTTTCTAGGCCAACTGCTTTCTTCATTTCTTCTTTTTGAAGTTGCTGCGCGGACGGTTGAAGAAAGCGCCCCCAGTGTTTGACGACTATGTCGTGCACAAAAAGCCTGGAGTGTTTCGGATGTATAATATGTCCGAGTATTGATCTCTTGCATTAAAAACGCTTGCCGATTTCTTTAAGGGTATTCGCAGAATCATTAGGACTGGCAAGAGTGTTACTAAGCTTTGGCTTGGCTGTCCGACTTCTCCTTACTGGGAAATTACAGAAAATAGGAAGTAGCCTGCAAGCGTTAACGCGCCAAGGGTAGGGTGAGTACTATCATCATTTGTTTAGGAAGTCGTTTAATTTCTCTGGTCGAAATGCTTGCTAGAGTGAAGCATTAAGTGTGTCAGTTTTATTTTTATGCTTTTCAGTGGTAAAATTAGCTTTTTGGCCGTTTTCCACAGACGGTGCCAACGTTGCGTACTAGAAATTTGGATTGTCCTACAGATCATGGGCCGCAAATCGGATCTTCTTATTGGTTGATCTGACGCAGATCCATCTCCATAGTCTTGAATCTGAGTCCTGTACAACAAAACTGAAAATTAGTGGACATAGGTCGGTAAAAATTATTTTCACCGTAAACCCTCTGACGCTCATGTCAGAAGTATTTCCAAGAATATAGAAAAATAAATTGAGGATATATATTTGGTGGGTTGAGCGTCGATGCGTCCTGTTGATGGACGGGCTAGAAAAGGGATGTCCTTGAAGGGAATCTTTTGGAGGGAGATGGGGATTATTTGGATCGGCCCTTGAGAAATTATTCTGGGCACCACCTGGGATGATGGAGGGCTGGCCTCCTTCAGATAGATTCTCTCTGGCCATTTCTCTCTTTTTTCTTTTTCCCCTTCCTCCCTTTCTGGAGGTTTTCGGCCGTTTTGCCTTGCGGTTTTCTCCCCCTCTCCTTCATCCTCCTTGGGATGAGGTCTTTATATAGACGGAGGATCTTATCCATAGTTAACCACCGGTGATAACCGCCCGTTACACTTATCCGTAACCAACCGTTGAAGATAACCGCCATCGGATTGGATAAAGTGGTTTTGAACGGTTTTCTAGGCGGGGTATATTGTCCCCATCACATACCATACCAAAAGGTTACGAATTTTCGTTAATATGTCCCCAACACGTTGTATCCTAAATTTTAGAAAAATAAAATATCACCATGTTATATCTTTGTTTCGTGTTTGTGTCTATGCTTCTTAGGTTTCCATCATTATACATTTAGAAGTTTTCGGCATATCATTTTTGATTACTTCCAGTGATAGTATAGTTTGACCTTTATGGTGTTGAATTATGGGGATTTCCTTAACATTTGCTATCTATCTTGACAATTAAAAGCAGCCCAAGAATTTCTAAGTTTTTTTTGCAGATATTTGGTGAATTTTTTTGTGGAAAATTTTATTGCCACATTTATATCTTTTCCAGGTCTATGAAACTCATGCTCGATTGGCTCTTGAATTTGGAGATTTGCCCGAGTATAATCAGGTAGTAGATTCATATTATAATCAATTATTTGATCTTGATTTTGGCTATGTGATATTTGTTGATTTTGTACCTTCTAAAATTTCATAGTTCGTTGAATCAACATACTGGGAGTTCAGGATTTGTGTGTATACAATTGTGTGCCTGCAGAAAAAGTTGATTGTGACTTTGTGAGCTTCTTCATTTTCTTTTCTTCTTCTCGTGCTGGTGAAGCAATGCCTTGTCCTATCGGAGTAGATGCAAAATTGTTGTACTTTCGGAGTTTTGATGCCTGTGGTGTACGATGACTATTACTCGACAAATTGAAGGGAGACCTTCAATAGTTGTGTCCTGCATTTTAATTGTTTGATGAGATGATACTGTCTAAATTAATTGGGATTTTTCTTTGAAAGAAATATTGGCAGAGATGCAAAAAATGATAAATTGATAGGACTAGATGAAGTTCAAGTAAGGAAATATTCAAAAACTGTGGGGCATTAACATATTGGTCAACTAATGTATTTAATATAGTTTCAATAACTAAAACAATAATAGATGTATTACCAAAATAAGAATGACAGATGAGTGGATGAGCAACAATTTAGTGCCTATTTATAGGAGTAAGGGAGATATTCAGAATTGTAGAATTCTCAGGGTATTAAGTTATAAGTCATTCTATGAAACTTTAGGAATATATAATAGATAATGGTAATGGATTTTCTTATTCTATCAAAAAAAATCCTCCCAAGGCATGTGCGCTAGTCAATCTGAACTCTAAGACCTGTCACTTGGGAAAAAATGCTTCCCTAGCTGCTTGCTAATCAAACAAAGGCTGAGACAGAAAAACAAATGTCTGAAAATCAATTTAAGATAAGCCTAGGTGATCAATTACTGAATCTTTTAAGGAGTTAATTGAGAAATTTATGGTAAAGAAAGCATTTACACGTGATTCTCATTGGTCAAGAGAAGGCTTATGATATGGTGACTAGGGAAGTTTTGTGGTGGTGTTAGAAAAGCAATGAGCAAGTAAAAATATATAGATGTTTAGATGTGTATGAGATGGTAATGCCTAGTGTTAGGACAATAGGAGGTACTGCTTTGTGTTTTTACCTATTTGTCTTAATTTTGGATGAACTTATAAGACATGTTCATGATGAGGTTACATGTTAATTGCAGAAGGTATTGTTTTGATATAAAAAAATGGAGTAGGCGTGGAAATAAGAGGCCAAGACATTAATGGTACAAATACTGATGATCCCATCAGTAAAATAGGTCCAAGAGATAGGCTAATTGTATTATTCAAAACAATTGATGCTCTATCCCCAGTCCATTAGCATGATAGTCTAAGGCTCTAGAACCTAGAAGACTTGAGATAAGTAATGACTAAAACTAAGTACATAAAGTGCAACTTTGGTAACTCTTGATAATTTAATGATCTGTATATTCCTAATAACAACAAATATTTATCTTGGATCTCTAATTTTAGAAAATAGAAAGATTAAAGATGAGATGATACCCGGAATTAATGCTTGTTGGTTAAAATGAAGAAATGTACTAGGGGTGTTTGAATATTAAATGTACCTCTAAAATCGAAAGAAAATTTTTTACATGAAAACAATTCGACCCACTGTAGTTTACAGCTCAAAAGGTTTGAAAAATTAAACATGTAAAGAAAATGATGAGAAAATGAGAATCTTAAGATGGACGAGTGAAATTATTCTAAAAGACAAGGAATGAATATATTCGGGTCAAGTAGAAGTCACACATATACAATAAAAAAATGGGGGAAAAATGATTAAGGTGGTTTGGACACTTACAATGGAAGTCAAATGAATTGCCGATAAGAAAGGGTAATTTGGTGAGATTAGACATCAATAGAAAGGGAGAGTTAATACCTAAAGAACTTGGAGTGGGGTAAGAAAAATGCTATGAAATTGCTCATACTCGAAGGATGTTTCACTAAACCAAGCAGGAGGTAGGATGTGTATTCCTATGCCTGATCTCATTTGATGGGACTTTAAGGCTTTGTTATTGATACAATGTTTGAATAGGAACAATGTTAACATTATTGTTGGTTGTTTATTCCTAGAAGTAACCTTTGCACTGTTGGTTTGATGTGAAGCTCCATTTATTGTTTGTATTTATCAAAATGTGCTGGCGATACATGACTTGTTTTTATCTGTAGTGCCAATCACAACTGAAGTCCCTCTATGCTGAAGGAATTGCGGGATCCCATATGGAATTTTCTGCTTACAACTTGCTTGGTGTAATCTTGCACTCCAACAACCGGAGAGACCTGCTATCTTCCATGTCAAGGTTGGCAGTATTTATGGCATATGCATATGCTTATATTTATTTGAACTTTTATGCTGAACTTATTCTAACTTGTTCCTTGGCAAGGTATTATTTATTAGTTAGGTTCAAATTCTATGTTGTGAAAATGGATGTTGGTGTCGGACACGCTCCAACGCTTGTCAAAAATTTTTATTTTATTTTATTTGACTCCATAAGGCTCTGACATGTTTTGGGTTCATTCAAAACATATTTGGACATGTTGGCTAATTTTGTAATATAAAAAATTAGAGTTTTTATATAAATTATATAGAAATTAGGCCTTTTTTAAAAATATTATAGCACGGGTCATTTACATTGGCTCACTGGTAACTTGTATAATTTTCTACTTTTGAATTGTTTTGGTGGAAAAAACAAGAGTTATATATGTTTTATTGATAATTTATTATAAAATAGTGTTCATTAATTATGTTCATATATCTATAATTAACTATGATTTAGTTAATGTGTCACCAATGTTCTGTCTTTGTTCTTAGAAAAGTAGCATGATTGCATCATGTCATGGTCATGTTCGGTGTGAATATCATGCTTCTTAGAGGCTAACAATAGACCGCTTGAGGTTTTAAATATTCTATATCGCGATAATTATGCTATACAAATCTTGTCAATTGGACCCACCCTCTTCCTAGGTTGTAGCACATGGATGAAAATATCAATATCTATTTCAGTATTAGTATTGGTCGTGGATATATCAGACATGTATCAGTATCGAAAATAAAAAAAAATTGATGGAAATCATAATCGGACAAGAAAATATTGAGATAATATATCTCGATATATTGTCGCTACTGTAACGTATCACGTTTTGTCGTGGTATCAGGGGAGCCAATATTATAAATGTCGATCGATATTTTATCCCATGTTCTGGCACCTATGCACCATTCTTTCTACCATCACAAATCTCAAGCTCCTCCAAGTTATTTAACTAGCAACATCACTGTCTTTCTACCAGCACAAATCTCATCTGTCTCACCTTTGACCAAGATCCCACTGTATTGCTAGGTTGTTTCACCAATTCAACAGTTGGAGATAATGATCTCACAATAGTTCTCCCCACCCCATGGAATGTTTGAACCTCATGGCCACCAACTATATCAATAATCCTCCAGCTCGCAGTTTGTCTTAAGGGCTGACTAGTACCAATATAAATATTGCGCGTTGGTATCATGCCCTAGGGGTACAGTTATGCACTGACCTTGACATTGGTTGATAGCTCTACGCCAAGTTGTTGTCATTACAATTGACAAGTTGACAGGTCTCTGCAAAGGCTCTTTAGAAAGCCAGAATGCTAACAGATTCAGCACTCTTGCCTTATAATAAGTGATAACTAAGGTAACCATGTTCACAAGCCACATCCATGGTCTCTTCCTATTATGTGCTACAAGCATTACACCAACTTTGCAAGTTTGGCTAAGCTACTCATCTGAAAGCCATAAGGGGCTTAAGGCATTCTACAGACTTCTGACTATTGCTGGATAATTGTTTCTGTAGAGATACACATGACATCATGATCAACAGAGCAATATGAGAGTAGCCTCCAACTCATAGCTAATTGCACTATCATGCCATTAATACCTCATGCTATCATGTGCAAGGTTCAACCTCTGGGTACTGTTGTCTTTTTCTATATTTCTTATTATAGGCCCATTCCTTGGTGATTTATCAACTTACTTAGATGCTATATAGCAGCCCACAGCAACAGGCCAATTTATTTATCAACTTAAATTACTTATTTATATATAAATAAATAATTTATTTACCAAATACCCATTATTTACACTTATTTATTTACAATTGAAAATAAATTTATAATATTTTAATATAAATTTACCAAATATCTATAAAATTATCTAACATGTCTAAAACGTGACCGAAATATGTCTGAAACGTGTCTGATGCATTCTGAGCGTGTCCAAATGTGTCGGGCGTGTCCAGGGCGTGTCGGGACGTGTCCAGAGCGTGTCCGAAAAGAAGAACAAATTGGGACACGTGTCGGACACCGACATGTTAAGGCCGAGAGAGTGTCTGTGCTTCATAGATCCTCATTAATAGCCTACACCACTTTCACTGTGTTATCTTTCAATAGATACTTCTTCTACCACACCAAAAATATGCCATTGTCTCTAATTTGATTGTTTAGATTGACACCTGTAATATCCCGAATTTTCATCTATTTTAATTAGAATTATTTATTATTATTTTGGATAATTTGGGTATAATAAAAATTAATTAAATATTATAAAATTTTGGAGGATATTTGGACTTGTTGGGCCGATGCCGGAGGTGCGCCCATTCGGTCGCCCAAGTATCAATTTGAGTTTTTGGGATTAAAAGAAAACGATATATATATATAATAATAATAATAATAATAATAAAAGCATAAGGAAGAAACGAGAGAAGGGGGCTCAGGGAGAGAGAGAGGGAGGTTAGGGTTTCATTGCCGCTGAGCGGCACGACGGAGGGTTTTGCAAGGAAAGGCGGCGGCCGTGAGGAGGAGGTGGCACCGACAGGTGTGCGCCGGTGGTCATCGGTTGCTGGAGGGCCAAGGAGCGACGGTGCGCGGAGAGAGGGAGAGCTAGAGAGAGAAACCACGCGAAGGAAAAGAGGAGGGAATTGAAGCTTTCGGATCCGATTCTGACTTCGACCTAGTTAGAGAAGAGGTAGATCAGGTCGATGCAAATGCTCTCATAACCTTTTTATTCTCTCTTTCGATTTTTATTCGTTTTCCCTCAAGCATTTTCGTTGCGGGACTCACCCAAAACGTGTATTTCGTGGAACCCATAACCCTAGTATAATTTATTTGCTATTTAATACCCGATTTCCCCTTATATTTGCATGGTTTAGCTTCGCCAAACCCTAGACCCGCGCCCAGCTCGGGTACCCTCTTCAATTTCAAATTTTATGCATGTTTTGCTCTCAATTATGAATTACCCATATCCTAAATATGTATATCCATCGGTTAGGTGTCCGATTTTCAAAGTATTGACCCGTTTGGCATGCCTGGAAGCTCTAAAAAGTGCACTGTCACTGTTCACCCGAGGCAATCTAGAATTTTGCATGATTCCACCTTATTTAATTGTTATGTAAGCTATGTTTATTCACATATGTATATTTATGTGCTCCGGAAAATTATGTTTGTGATCCGTTTGTGAAGGAAACGTTGTCCGGAAGCCCCTAAAGTTATATTTGCTTCTCGGTGGTAAGAATGCTTATTCTTTCCTATGCTTTACGATATTTATGTACATAAACTAAGTCGTGAAAAGATTTAAATCCGAAAGCAAGATAAAATTATACGAGTATTTGAAGGAAAATTCCACAATTGGTTATATGATTGATTTGTTCTCCTGAATGGAGATATTGTGAAAGAAGTATGGTGGATCTTCCCTCAAAAAGAATAAGAAATCGTGAAACTAGAACCACGGATTTATATTTTGGAGGATAATATCCCTTGGCATGCCATTGGTATGGTAGTAGAGACTCAATGATTGTTCTGGCCGCGTATTATAGCAGGTAATACTCTTGGCAAACCTTAGTATATTACTGTGGAGGGACAGTGACTGCCTCTGGACCCCGGGGGACATGGGGGCATATGTGATTTGTTTGGCCCACATCCAGGTAGATAATAGGAGCATATGACCTTAGATCATGAGGTTATTATGATCATTTTCTCATTCTCCCACACCTTTAGTTAGTAAGACTTACTGACCCTAGTCTATAAATATTAATAAAAATTCTAAAAAGTACATTAAATTATGTTTCATATCTCCACATATCTTTTTATAATGCTTCCATCCTGTTTCATATTTCATTTGAATATATATTGTTAATTATTTGTTTATGATGCACTTGCTGAGCTGTTAGCTAACCCTTCTTCTTCCTTCCAGATGAGCACGTTCTTATGCCAAATGAGACCGAGTAGGTCGTAGGAGCAAGATAGGTTGCGGATATTGCATTACAGAGTTTTTGGGACTTAGTTTATGATATTTCGTATGTCTTGAAGTACATTACGTTGGATATGCATATGTATATCGATGTAACTGTATTATATTGATGGATTTGTAGCTTAATTCCGCTGCATATTGATAGATGCAGTAGCTTCCGCAGGATTTATGGTTATGTTTGGTGCCTAGTGGCATCTCGTCTGAACTGACGTCGTACCCGGAGCTATGACATCGACGTCACCTGTTGTTTATTGTGGCAATTTGGATCCTGTATGTGTGTAATTGTGTATATTGTGGACTTTGTACATGGATTTGTATAGGTTTTGTATTGGCGGATGTCTATATTACATACGGAACTCTGCTAGATTTTCGGCAAAAAATACGGTCCGTCACAACACCAGTAATCCACATCCACATCATCATTTTGGCCGCACTTCTATTTATATATGCTTATTAAAAATTGACCAACAATCCAATCCATATGAAGTAGTAGGCCTTATTGCATCCACACACTTTGAGGCATGAGCACACACTTTATAAGCATTTATCCATATAAATTTTAGTTTTCAATTTGCAATTTTATCAAAGGCCAACTAAAAGAAAAGTGGAAGACAATTAGTGCAACTTTTAGGCAAAATGATGCTAGGAAGAGAAAATAGGAAGGAAAGAATAAGAGAGGGGGAAAAGAGACAAGTAGAGAAGAGAATAGAGAAAAAGGAGAAGCAAGATTAGCAAATGGATAGAATGAGAAGCACAATCTCTCAATATCAATTCAATTCATTAATGACAACTTAAACAATAAATTATGATTCTTATATAGAGACACCCAACTAAAGAAGCAAAAAAATTGGGGTTTATCAGGACCCAATTGGTTGTTCAATAGAAAACAAACAGAATTTTATAATTATGATGATCTAAAAATATAATAGTCATGAAATATTCTAAAAATTATCAAAATTACAAAATTTTATGAATTCCCAAGATGTGACAAGACATGAAAAAATATAAAATCAAATCTCTAAAATGTGACAAAATACGGAAACAAATGAAACCAAATTGCTATGCATATCTCTGAGATGTTCCCATCAACTATCTCATTGTAGCAGAAACTTGACCCCAACAAGTAAAAATTATAAAGCTCTTGTTATCAATCTCCCAATCACAAGCTAAAATGGCTATGTAGTCCTTAACCGATATCTGTAAATGTGTAAGTGATAGCTAAAATCTAATAGCTCCACAAATTCTTCCCAAGTCAGAGAAACTTCGCCCCAACAATAATCAATCCTACAAAGTCCGAAAGAAATCTAATATACCTAGATCTAACTAATAGAGTATCTCTCTAAAAATTCAAAAGCACTCTGAATCAAATCAACCAATCCACTGAACAAGAAAGCTTTGAACCCATCCATCTCTAGTAAACATAGTCTGCTCATCTACAATAACATCAATTTTATCTTTGTTGGCAGGTTAGTAATTGTTCGGTGTTGACAATGAGGTAAAGATCCAACAATGGTGGTAAGGAGAAGGTAGATTTTCCCAGCTCAAGCTCTTTTTTAGCCTTCTCTTCTAAGTTGTTTATCTGTTTTTTTCCTTTTCACCCAACAATTTTTTTTCAAGTTTTTGTTTTTCCAAAAGGAAGATTTTCCCAGCCCAAGCTCATTTCTACCCTTCACTTCCAAGGTTGTCACTGTTTTTTTTTTTAATTATTATTTTCACCAGTAGATTTTTTTTTTCTAGTTTTTTTTTCAACAGCACACTATTTCTTTTTTTTCTTTTTTTTTTTTTTTGCTCTACTTCATCTTCAGCATCAATTTTCTTTTAAAAATGGACAGACGAAGGTTGTGCTTTATGCAATTTTCTACATGGTGTCTTTGTGGGTTTTGTGATGGTGGAGTAAATAGTAAACTGGAAAATACTAATTGGTGAAGGTCATCGAGATGGCAATTGGTTGGTTTCCCAGGATTAGTGGATAATAGGCACCAATAAGGAGGATCAAAATAAGTTTCTGGTACTAAATTTAATGCAAAGAATAAGAGGGAGGAATAGGGATGAGGAAGAAGAAAAATCGGCATGGATGAAAGGTGGAGGGAAAAGAGATAGACAGCAGGGAAGGATAAGAAACAAGGGGGAAGGGAGAGACAATATGCATCAACCATATTTATTATATTATTTATCCATTAGCTACTAAAAATACTAAAATTAATATAATTATTTAGAGAAATTCTACTCCTAAGTTAACTACAAAACAAACAAAAGTTCCTAATTAATGAGGAATTGAAATAAAAAAGAAAAAATAAACTTCCACAGATATCCTAAATATTATCAAAATTATAAAATTTCATAAATCACAAAGATATTAAAAATATATGAAAGCAACATAATAAAATACTAATAAATCAAATCTATAGGTTGCCTTCATCAGCTCCCTCTCAAGATGGAAATAACTTGACCCTGCATAGTAAGAATCTCGATGCTCCTGTAGTCAGTCTCTTTCTTATATTATCCTCGAGTTGTCTCTAGCAGGTTGATTATGCACTTGATTTGGAAAAACAGCAGTAGCATTGGCAATGGTTGTAATCGCTGAATCGCTTTAGGAAATGACAATGGTGGGCAGCAACTTAATGGCTAGTCTGTCTATTTTACAAAAGTGGCTGCCTATTGTCGGGCAATTTGTGGAGTGGAACTACAAATAAGTAGTGGATTTTGGACAACTAAGAAAAGTTTGGAATATCAAACTTCAAGCTCTGATACCAAATTTGATACAGTGATACATAAATGCAAAAGTGAAGGAGGAGAGAGAGAAAAAAGAGAGAGAAGTAAATAACAGAATAAAGAAATGGGAGAAGTAGAGATTACAAAGGGTAAGGTAGGAGAAATGTAACCTCTCAACATCAATTCAATTCACTAATGATTACTCAAACAATAAAATTAGAATCTTTATATAGAAATACCATGATCCGAGGTTGATCAGGAAATAGATATAATCTCCTAAATAATCATGACCTAAATAAGAAAATAGTGAAAACAAAATATAATATAACTTAAGTATTACATAAACTACCAAAATTATAAAATTTTAAAAATTCCCAAGATGTGATAAAATAGGAAAACAAATAAAATCAAATCACTAAGATATGACAAAACATGTAAACAAAGAAAATTAAATCTCTATGCATATATATAAGATGTCTGAATCACAAACTATATACAGTTCTATGACCTTACTAAGAGCCAGTACCATGACTATTCTATAATAGATGAGACTTTAAAAAAATAACATCAAATTCATACTATAAGTTTATTACAATTTAGTAACAATGATGATGCGACGTATTATGTTAGGCCCACCCAATAGGAAAAATAATGAAAAGAAACCACGAAACAAGTGTCAAATCATATTTTTATCTGGAATTGCAACGAACTTGTAGTAAGACTAATACTTTTCTCAAAAAATATGTCAAAATTAGCAGCCTTCAAGTATTCTCACTAGCTGATAAAAAAGAAAATGTTTTCACAGTAGACAACTACCTTGCTAGCTTCTTGGTTCAAGAATTGCCTAACCACTGCAGTCTGCCGAATCAGCCTTTCCAATGACGAGTGGCTTGGAAGGTTGGCATGAGCTGGCATTTAACGTAAGAGAAAAATTGAACT
Source organism: Nepenthes alata (assembly GCA_028571085.2). Lineage (NCBI taxonomy): Eukaryota > Viridiplantae > Streptophyta > Magnoliopsida > Caryophyllales > Nepenthaceae > Nepenthes > Nepenthes alata. Next base: position 2,751 of record JAOVVI020006313.1, on the reverse strand, counting down.
TAGATACAAAACATCCTACGGTAAATAGAATACTGAATAATATATATATATATATATATAATATCCAATGGTAAATATAATACTGAATAATATATATATATATATATATATATATATATAGAAATAGATATATCAGGAAAAAACAGAATAGGTAAGGAAAAGAAGAAGAGTTCCAGCCTGCACAAAAGCTGCTAGATTGTGTAAACGAACCAAGAATCGCTTGATTTAAGTTGTCTGCTATCTGCTGCCTATAATCCAGGCTGAGGAGATGAAACATTGGTGATTTTTCTGGCTCCTCATAAGCTAGCAAAGCAATAAAATCCTGCAACAGAAGCAATATTTTCTTCTATTGCAATGAAAGATCCTGAAAATCAGTATGTGAATGCTTGAAATGTTTGCTTATAAAAGCATACCTCAAGCTTCTTCACGTACTTCTGCACATTTCCAAAAGGGGTCAGCCTTTTCTGAGCAAATTCCAGAGCTTCTGTGCTGCCCCAGAAATATAATGTGAAAAAAGAAGTCAAACTCGCGACATTCAATACCTCATAGCAACTCTGCTTACCATTTCCTAGAGCAGACAAGCTCAACAAAATGAAGACTCAAGAGATCAAAGTGAAGGTCTTTATTTTTCTCCAGCAAGTCAGGTGCCAGCAGATCTGTCAGTTCAATGGCTTTGAGAGCATTTCCATCCAAGGCAAAGCTAATAATTCCTGGCAAAGATTAATGACAAGATCACTAGCAGGTCAAAACATACCAAAAAAGTCCTTGACAAGAGTAACATTGTATCAGAATAGTTAATCTACAGAAAAGAATGCAAGATCTGTTCCTGGCTGCTGTGTTTGCAGGAAATTTTGATCCAACCATCAATTTACAAAGCACCCAAACAAGTATCACATAATAGTTGCATAATTGTCTTTTCCACTCTCTCTCACCTCCTTTCCTGGCAATATGTGCAATATATTCATGGCATCTAATTGCAACAATTTTCCCTCATACTCTGAATTACCTCCAACAGTAAGTACCCTCACAAATTCACCCAACTGGTGAATCCTTTATGACCTGGAAGCTTGACCTCAAATATCTATATTTGTGAAAACTTATATGCAAAGATTTTGATATTCCATCAAAATCCCAAATTAGCCATATTTGACAAAAGCTCAAATTACAGGATCATCCATATAGATTCATTGCCCATGGCATAACTCACTTTGTTGATCATAGTTCTACAAGCAATAATCAAGTACATCCTTTAAGCTAGGAGCACATTGTGGAAATTTCTACATCAATGTTCACTGATTTTAAGAAGTGAACGCGTATATTCAAGGAGACAAATGAAAGGAAAAAAAATACAACTATTTGGGACAGACCAAGTCAACTGAACTATAAGTCACGGGTTATTATTGACCCAGTGAAATGTAAATCTAAAACTTGAACTGATGCAGACATCAAATATTCCAAGAGATTTTGATTAGAAGAGATTCCGATTTTATTGGCTTTTATTTATTTGATTTACTTATTATGCAAGATTCTGGTTTGATTTTATTTATTCTTATTTACATAATTTTATTGTGATTTCTTTTATTTTTAGAAATAGATAATTTGTTATCAAATTATCTTAAGCCTAAAAATTTTTTTTATAAAAATCCTCCGCTCTATTATTTGGATCAATGAATGAATGAATGTTTTGAGATTCTGTGAGATTGAGTAATTATGACTTCATTTTCTCTCCCTTGATTTCTTCTCTTTCTTATCTCTATACATCTAATCTCTATTCTTATCTCTACCTTTCTGTCTCTCTTCCCTATTTTTCCCCTTCTTCCTTACATTAAATTGGTATCAGAGATAGGTTCCTATCATTTTTGCCTCCAGCTACAACACCTTCCCGCAACCAATAACCAGCCACACAACTTCCCGCAATTAGCAACCCACCATACCAACATCTCCACTATCCCACCGCCCATTGGCCACCCTACAAAGTTCTTACTGTGCATCTGCCGGCATACCCGTCTCGACCAGCCCCACTGTCCCAACACCCGTTGGCCACCCTGCAAGGTCCTTCCTGTGCAACCACATCACCACCTCTACTGTCCTGCACCAACGTATACAGTCACGATTTTTGCCGACAAACCCATCTCCACCATGACCACTGCATCCTCTTTAAATAGTCAAAAAAACAAAAAATGTGTTCTGTTTTGAAAAACAAATAGAGAGAGAGAGACAAACACGGTCTCTGTGACGAAACAAAAAAAAAATAGAGAAGCATGAAAAGAGACAAAGACAGTTTCTCTGCATCCCTACATCAATCAGGGACATCAAGGAGGTAGCACAATTGGCCACTCACCCAAAACCTCCTCGACCACCCACTCAAAAACCCAACGCCCACCACCATAACTACCCAAACCCTAACCGGACACCCAACCGAAGCCCAATCAAACCCTAGCGGCCATGACAAACCTTCCTTCTGAAAAACAAAAAAAAAAGGAGAGGGAGTAGAGAGAGAAGTCCCAAATCAAATTGTGCCGATTCTTCATCGTCATCCTCTTTGCCATCTATTGCTTCGTCCTCAGTTCATCAGCTTTAAAATAATCGTCATCTTCTTCGTCTTCGTCTTAATCTTCAATGTCGCTTTAACGCCATCGCAGTTGCCCTTGTTGCCCACGCCTTCATCAACGCTGTTGTCGCCGTCATTTGACCGAGCGAGTGCCGCTGTTGCCGCCTAAGCAGCCACACCACTTCACCCTCTCTTTGCAT
>JAOVVI020006312.1:0-15743 GCA_028571085.2 Nepenthes alata | reverse complement strand
AGTGACAGTCCTCTTGATTTGTGGATACGTCAGCCTTTATTTAACTAGGCGTGCTCTGTGGAAGCGGCGTCTTGCGGTGGCTGCAAGTTCCTTGGAAATCAACGAAGTTGCGTAGTTGGCGCTTTCGGCCATGTGGTGCCTTGTTCCTTGGACGTTAATTACTTTTTGAAGGATTTGTAGGATTTTTGGTTCATTGTGAATGGTCTCCGGGTCTTTTATTGACTTCTCGAACTATTCTATGATCTGATAAAATCTCTGAGGTTCTCGGGCTTCTTCTCCTGATCCTCGTACCTGAGGTGCTGGGAGCGACACTGGCGGTTCTGGGCGTGATACTTGAGGTGCTCGGAGCGACACTGGCGGTGCAAGGCGCGACACTGGAGGTGCTCGGAGCAACACCGGAGCTGGGAGCGCCACCGGCGGTGCTGGGGCGACACTGAAGGCGTTGGGAGTGACACTAGAGGTGCTGGGAGTGACACTCGCGATGCTAGGAGCTACACTCGGAGTGGTAGGCGCGACACTAGAGGTGCTGGGAGCGACACTAGAGGTGCTGGGAGCGACACTCGCGGTGCTGGGCGCGACACTGAAGCGACTTGTAGGATTTTTGGTTCATTGTGAATGATCTCCGGGTCTTTTATTGACTTTTTGGACTATTCTAAGATCTCATAGAACCTCTGAGGTTCTCGGGCTTCTTCTTCTGATCATCGTACTCGGATATCCTTAAGATCATGAGCTCCTTGAGGTGTCCTCGAGCCCTTGTGGTTAAAGGGACCTCTCGGACCTTTGTCGTTATTTTGGCTTTTGGGATACTAACCCATGTTCTCGGGCTCGTGGGCCAATCAATCTAGTATAAGGAGCTAGTTTGGACTTTTGGACCTTTAGTGACAGTCCTTTTGATCCGTGGATACGTTTTTGGGCTTTTTATTGGCCATTTCTTTGGGCCGCGTATTAAGGGCCGTTATATTGGGACCAACAATATGTTTCCTATTCAAAATTTAAAAAAAATTATAATCCTTAATAAATAAAGAAAGAACTCCCATAAATAAATGACTTATTTTTATCCTTCCGTTAAATAACACGAATACAAATGCAGCCTAATCTGGATTCAGGCCCTTGGACTGAAGGAGCGTGTTATTTCTTGAAAAACCTTGAATCTCTTATCAGCCTTCCTTTGAAGCAGCATAGCTGAATAATTATTGTTAATTTCTGCTGAATTTTCCCAATCACGGGTACTCAACAAAACTGCGGATAGTATAGCCTCTTCAAATTCTTTATCATCTGGCAGGAAATCCACCTCCCTGTCCACTGGTTCGTCAAATGAAAGAGAACGCCTTCTCATCTTAATCTCTCTTTCTGGATGACTATGCTGTTTGCTATTAATATCACTCCCTTTTTCGTTCTTCCTCGCTGAATTTCCCGTGTTTCCAGATCTTGTCCTCTTGAGAGTCTCATTAAGTGGATCCCCCCTCGTAAATTTTGCAGAATAAAACGGTGGGGCGTCAATATTGAGCGAATTCCCATGTTGGTGAACTGTTTGGTGTTTACCCAGAATATTCGCGTTAATATTTTCATCTGCGAACTCGTCCTCTTGAAGCTTAAAGCTCGTGGGCATGGCGGCATGGTTATCTTTGCAAGGCTGAGGCTGCCAAATTGAGGACGAGCCGAGAAATATATCGAAAAGACGAATCTGTTCTGCTGTGGAATCGCCTCCCTTCATCATCTCCGATTCGAGGTCCTGCAGCATTTGCTGTGCCCTCTCATAGGCCTTCAGGTGTGAGTCTACGCCTCTTGGTCCATCGGTAACTGCTGGTTTGACAAGCCTGAGAGTTTCTTTGGCCTCTGTTATTCTCCCTTGCTTCATTAGACAGATGCCCAAATTGCACATTTTGTTATTGTCTGGCGCGATTGAAAGTGCTCTCCTATAAGCATCCTCTGCTTCTATATAGTTGTTTTGCTGCATCAATGCCCACCCTAAGTTTCCCTGCAATAATTATGAACTAGATTAATCATATTTCAATCTTGTTTTCTTCAATTTTTTTCTGGGAATTTTGTAAGATCTCCTTAGCCTTAAGCGATCAGGAGGCGTAGAACTAGCTAGAAAATTGTTGACTCACTAGCAGGCGAGTTCCTTCTTGCTCCACAGAAACCTGAAATTTCTTTCCTTGAGATCGTGCGGTCTTGGTTCGCTTCCCATTAAAGGCTAACCCTTGTTGAATCAGATACAATTTGTGTCTCAGTAATGCAATTTGATCATCCAATCTTCCACACCTCTGAAATAAATTATAAAATGACATCGGGAGGGGTTTTGCCTTTATTTGCAAGAACCGAACAGTACAGAAATGAAACGGTAAACTGTTCTACCTTATAGAGATCTAGAAGGATATTATCAAGAGACTCTTGGGCCTGATCTGTACAGCGATTTCTCAATGATTTAATGGCTTCGATCGCCTCTTCAGCTCGATTCTGTTGCTTCATGACAATTGCCATGTCTTTGAGAGCACTGTCTACTCTGTCTCCAGCATTGATGGCTGCCCAGAACAGAGGAATTGCCTTTTCTGGGTCCTTATCCACCAACTGGCATCATACACATCAACAAACACAAATCTTTAAAAAATTTAATGATATAATCTAATAAGAAAAAAAATACACAGAAACTATAAAATCAGTTTTGGCATAATTGGAAGAAGACCCGAAAAGCCTACAATCCCATATCAGCTGCTGTGGAAACAGAACGTGAAAACAATATTCCAACAAGATGGAAATGGGTAACCAAAATTAGTTTTGGCTACATTGAAAGAAGATTCGCACTTAAACTTTTTTATTTCCAAATTCAAAAACTGAAAATAGCAACTCACCATATTATAAAACAGAAACAGGGAAATCAGTTTTGTCCCCACTGAAAAAACCCACAAAACTTAGTTGTACAATTTTTTTTTTTTTTGAAAGATCAACGTTACTTTACATGGAAGCTGTTGTTACTAAAGATTGAAAATGCTAAAAAGGCCAATTTAAAAAATGCAGAAAATAGAAATAAGAAGAAAAACCCAAATTTTGGACAAGATTGAAAGAGAACCCAGACGCTTACTTGTACGTGTTTGGCTCTGACATACGGAGTGTCACCAACAGGAACTTTGTGGGTAATGTGGAAGGACTCCGACCGGGATATGCAGTGGGGTTTTGCCGGCGAGCATGGAGCAGACTTCGAAGGCCTGAAACCGGGAGGAGCTTTCCACATATCTTGGATCATTCGTTGTTGAGTGATCTGTATGTTTTTATATAAATAACTTTAAGATTTTGGCAAGTGATGAAGCAAGTTCTCTGTCTGGCGAGGGAGGAAGAACGACAGCCCAAACAGAGAGCTTCTAAAGGGGGGAGATTGGAGGGAGGGCGGAGGCGAGTGATGAAGGGCTTTTGCAATTTAGCGAGGAGTACAAACAAAGAGAATTTGAACAATTCAACCGTTGCATGTTACCGTTTGCAAACTAGCCGTTGCCAATTACTTGAGAGGAGAAAAAGAGTAAATCATTCTCAACCTTTTCTTTCTAGTTTACAAAATAGCCGTTTACAGAATATGGAATGTTATAAAAACTTTAAAAATATAAAATTTATTTTCGAATTTAATTTATATCAAATCTCAATAACTCTTTATATAAAATAAAATAAGTAATAAAATAAATATTTATGATAAATTTTAAAAATATAAAAATCTAGAATAAAACTAATAAAAAGTAAAAAATTAAGATTATTTTTAAAATATTGTTTTATTATTTAATGTGGACGATATCTTGATTATTTATTTTTAAATAAATAATTATAATTTTATTATTTTAAAATAATTAATTTTTAATTTTTTTAAATAATTAAATTATACTTTTTTATTTAAAAATAAATAAATATAATATAAAAAAATAAGTCTCTCAATCTCTGTCAAATATAGAACATCTAAAGCCAATTGAAGCATGGTAGCGTGGGATTAAAAGAATAAATAATTCAAATCTTTTTTTTTTCGGGGTAAGTAAGTAAATAAATAAATCAAATCATCTGAGTGTTAAATAATAATTTGACTTATGTGTAATAAAGTTACCGTTTAATTTTTTATTTAATTCATATATTTTTTTTATTTTGTAGTGGTTCAAAATGTTAAATGAAACCAAATCAAAATTTATACATATATATATAAGAAATCTAATATTCTATTATAATTAAGATATTATTCTATTGAATTAATTTTTAAATACAATTAAGAGTTTGATTTACTTAAAATATTAAAAACTCTTATTTACTATTAAAATTGTCTCATTAAAGCAAGTTTTGCAACATGTTGGAGAGCCCTCAGTTGGTAGTAAAAAATATTTTAAAAAATTATTTCTGATGGGCACAGACTTCCAAGGACCACACTGAAGATCTATTTCTAAGAGATGGGCGTAGAATCCACGAAGGCCCAGGCACGTGAATCAGCCCACAAAATGCAGTGGGCCGAAAAGTCACTATGGGCCACAGGCCCATGATGGATCTTAGGCGCAACTCGGGCTACAGGGTCCATGTGGGAGGTATTTAGCAGCTGGCCATTTAGACTACAGAATGAATGATAATCTGCGCTGCATGCGGCCGATGGAACGAATGTTACAGAAAGAAGCCATACATGCAACCCACTTGATTAGACAAGAGGAGCTCACAGAGTTGGTGGCAGGTCTCCAGAACACGCTAGTGCCACGTGGATAGATTTCACAGGAAATTCATTCACTATAAAAACCATAATTGTTTACCAAACAGGGGCGGTATATTAATCTTCGCATTAACTCTTATTGCCCTGAGCATAGAGAGAGAAAAAAGAAGAAAGTAAGGCGAGAGAGCTTATATTGTAGGAGTGACTCTTTAGATTTCTAAACACTAAGTCCATGACTAGTCTCCCACAATAGCGTATTGTAAAACCTTTGTACTGAACACAAGATAATGGAAGCATTTTTCGCACTAAAGTCCCATGGTTTTTCCTTTTCATTTAAGAGAGACTTTCCACATAAAATAATTGTGCACTAATCCTCGTCCCCTCACTCAGCTTTAACCCTCACCTTATGACCTGTTTATAGTCATCGTACTCTCTTGCCGCATTCTGTACAAGCGAACTCTTGGTGTTGCTGTCAAATCCTCGTTCTGACCAAAGCCTAGATCCGAAGACGCAACATTTGACGTCGTCTGTGAAAAATGCGACAAAAAGTGTGACATCTCCCTTCCAAACACATAATCGGCTGCGTAAAATGGTGAACACCCGAGGACAGGCTAACGCCATAGTCCGAGAAGCGTGCTTAGGAGCCATGGCCCAGCACCCTGCGTTAGGATAGAGGATTATCTTGACCCCTACGTATGAGTGCTGGTCGTAAGGATGGACGACGTGGCCGAAGCCGTTAAAGGCCATTGTGCCACGATGAACGAACGCCTGTGGGAAGCATCATCTAGGACCTCCCAAACAGCAACTTGCCGAAGAAAAGGGAAGGGAAAGAAACATGCCGCTCCGGTTGAGGCCCCACAGACACAAGTTGCTTCAAGCGACTGAGCTTCATCGCGTCTCCATGGACGCTTAGGACCACGGATGCAGGAGGGAAGACTTGAGAGACGAAACCCTTGCTATGTCCGTGACAACCAAGAACACACCATTTAGGACACGACCCGAATGGAGGAGGTCCTACTGGGGACGAGGAGCCGCTTGGGGTAGCTAGCTGTGCAAGACCCCTATGAGTTGAGGACTTGCGTCAACGAGAAGAAGATAGCGTCCACCCCATAGGTAGAGGTAAAGCTCGACAGGATATTTCGTCGAGTTTTTGGTGACGATGAGAGGAAAATTGCCGACTTTCGCAGATCTCCATTCACAGCAAAGATCAGGGGAAGGCCACTTGCCCCGAAGTTTGAAATGCCCAACCTGAACGAGTATGACAGAAGTACTGATTTAATGGACCATTTGGATCACTTCCGCGAGCATCTGAGCCTTCAAAACTTAGATGAAACCACCATGTGACAATACTTCGTCCAAACACTTACGGGGGACGCAAGAATCTTGTTCTACAGAATGTTGGTAGACTCCATCCGCTCCTTCAGAGAGCTAGCAGAATGCTTCCTTTCCCAATTTGCCTCCAGTTGGAGGATTGAGAAGCAGTCGTGGCACCTCACTCTCGTGAAATAAGGAGCCAAGGAGAGCTTAAAAAGTTTTCTATCTCGCTTCATATCCGGGGCTAGGCAGATCCTGAAGCTTACTTACAGGGTCAAGCTGACCGCCTTCCTGTCTGCCTTGGAAGGATGAAGCTTCTTCAAACACCTTGTGCATAAGGGTCCGTAGACGTTCAGGGAGGCCGTGTATTTAGCGAGAGCCTACGGTGCGGCCAAAGAAGTGATCAATGCAAAGAGGCCCGTCACGTAGAGAGCCTCCCTCCAAGGACATCAGATGTGAAGAGAAGGCTTGAAGGCCAACAAGACTTCCGAGTACCCGGGAAGCAGCGGAAGTCTGTAGAATGCCCACAAGGATTACAGGTCCATCAACCTCACTCCCTTAAATCACTCATGTACCAACATCTTGATGCAGATATGGGATGATAAGTTTTTGAAGTAGCCCAAGGTGTTGAAGAATCTAGAGGGTGGTGACCAAATCAAATACTGTCACTACCACCGTTGCGGAGGCCATAGCACCGAGGACTATAGGACGCTGCAAAAGAAAATCGAGAAACTTATCACGAGAGGTCATCTCAACCACTTCCTGCACAGACCCGGGCAGATGTCCGGAGTAGCAGACGACTGAACCTGACCCACGAAGAGGCAGAGTGGCCACTGAAGTAGTCAACATGATCTCTACCGGCCCGACGGTAAGAGACACACGGGAGGACACGGTAATGAAAGGCAAAAGACCTAGGGTAAAATCTAAGAATGAGGTCATTAGTTTTAGCAATGAAGATATGGCCCATATAACATCCAATCATTCTTATCCTTTGGTTGTAATTGGCCTTGTTTCTGATGATAACTTAGATTACCAGATGAGACGGGTGTTTATCGATAATGGAAGCTCATGAAATATTCTCTATTTTGATTCTTTTCTGAAATTGGGACTTAAAAGGAGCCAGATGGCCTCAACGGAAGGACCCCTCTACAGGCTGGACAATGAGCCAGTTCCAGTACAGGAAGTCGTCTAGCTTTGAAGTCACAGTAGGGACTCACCCGAGGGCATTGTCAAAGACCCTTTCTTTTCTGGTCATAGAACTGCCCTCGATCTACAACACAATCCTCGGACGCCCGCGTCTAACTGCCTTTGGAGTGACAACGTCTATCCCACACTTAGAAATGAAGTTTTTGACACCGTATGGGATTGGGGAGGTCCTCGGATACCAAGTCGTCGGATGGACATGCTACCTGTCTCAGGTCATGCAAACTCTTCTCCCTCGACCCATGGAAGACCCGAACTTCCGCGATAAAATAACACTGCAACAAGCCGAGTCTGGGGAAGCCATTGACCGAGTCCCTCTAGATCCTGAAGATCTAGGGAAGGTTATCCAAATAGGAAGCACCCTACCAAAAGCCTTCCGGGATCAGCTTATCAGCTTCCTATGAAGAAATTCAGACGTTTTTTGTTGGCCCCAGAGTGACATGCCCGGGATATCGACTGGAGTAACGGTCCATAAGTCGGGCCTAAACTCTACTCAGAAACTTATTATGCAGAAAAGAAGGAATTATTTGGTGAAAAAGTTGGTGCCAATCCGGGAGAAGGTAATAAAGCGTCTGGACTCGGGATTCAAAAGGGAAGTGCACTACCCAGACTGGTTGTCCAACATTGTGATGATCAAGAAGAGCAACGAAAAATGGAAAATGTGCGTAAATTTCACAGATGTCAATAAAGTTTGCTCGAAAGACATCTTCCCTCTCCCCAGAATTGATCAGCTTGTATATTCGACGTCCGACCATGAGCTCCTAAATTTTATGGACGTGTACTCGGGCTATAACCAAATAAGGATAAGTCCCAAAAATGATGAGCACACGTCATTCATGACAAACTAGGGGATATACTGTTACAAAGTCATGCCTTTCGGCCTCAAGAATACGGACGAGGCTTGTAAATAAAATGTTTGAAGGCCATATTGGAAGGAATGTGGAGGTCTATGTCGACGACATACTCGTCAAAAGCAAGATAACAGGCCACCATATCCAAGATTTGGGTGAGACCTTCAACACCCTGAGAGCGTACCAGATGAAACTCAATCCAGCCAAGTGCATTTTCGGGGTCTCATCTAAAAAGTTCTTGGGCTACATTGTTTCAAATCGAGGGATTGAGGCGAATACGAAAAAGATCAAGGTTATCCCGGATATGAAATCCCCTAGAACCATAAAGGAGGTCCAAAAGCTCACTTGAAGGCTAACGGCACTGTCACGCTTCCTGGTTAAGGCGGCTGAGAAATACTTGCCATTCTTTGGGGTCCTACAAGGAATGAAGAATAACGATTTTCAATGGACCGCCGACTGTAAAAAACCCTTTCGAGGGCTCAAAGACTACTTATCAAACCCGCCTCTGTTGACTTCTTTCCAAACATGCGATGAATTATTCTTATACCTATCGATCTCAGATAAAGCCTTGAGCTCGACCCTTGTAAGCTAGCAAAATGGCAAGCAACTGCCCGTATATTATATTAGTAAAATCTCGGTAGACGTTGAGACAAGGTATTCCCATGTGGAGAAGATGGTACTGGCACTCGTGTATTACGTGCGAAAACTAAGGCCATATTTTCAGGTGCACAAGGTGGTCGTTTTGACAAACCAGCCCTTGAGAGCGATTCTGTAGAAGTCAAAAATGTCCAAACGGTTGGTTAAATGGGCCATTGAACTGAATGAGTTTGATATAGAGTTTTGTTCGCGGCCTGCCCTGAAAGGTTAGGCCCTGGCAAACTTTATTCTTGAAATCACAGTTGCAACTCAAGGTTCCTCGGACGATTGTGCAGCCTAGGACTTACACTGCCCGACAAAATAGACTCTGCATGTAGACGGTTCATTGACGATGGGCGGTTGCGGAGCTGGCGTTATATTGAGGATGCCAGAATGATCAGAGATTAAATATTCGATAGTTCTCGGGTTCCCAGCAACCAACAACATGGCAGAGTACGAGGCCTTACTTGTAGGGTTGCGATTGGCAAAAGAATGCTCGGTTAGAAACGTCGTCGCCTACAGTGATTCTGAATTGGTCGTCAACCAAGTCCAAGAAAAATTTGAGACTAACAATGCCCAACTGTCCAAGTACCTCGCAAAGGTGTGAGAGCTCATGACAGCTTTTGAGAAGATAGAGATGATCCACATCCCGCGGGAAGAAACCGAAAAGGCTGATCAGCTAGCAAAAGCGGCAGCTTCAGGAGATCCAGAGCAATAAGCCCGAGGAATGCGCGAGATCCTCAACAAACCCAGTGTGGAAGACTTCAAAACCAAAATGATGCAGATATTCGAGACCAGTAACTGGGTGACCCCGTACCTAAGGTACTTGGCCGATGGGACGTTGCCCAAAGACGAAGGAGAGGCCAAGAAGGTGAAAAAGATGACTGCATGGTATACTATCATGGATGACAAATTATACCGTTGAGGATTCTCTACCCATTACTTAAGGTGTTCACCCCCGGAGAGGCTAACTATGCCCTCAGAGAGGTACACCTCGGGGTTTGCGGATCCCACATTGGGGGTAAAAACCTTACATTTAGATTGATGATGTAAGGATACTACTGGCCAACCATGAAGTACAACACCATGGACTTCGTACGAAAATGCGAGAACTGCCAAGTTCACGACAATCTCTCCCACCGGCTGCATACGAAACTCAGAGCTCTCAAGTCACCCTGGCCCTTCGCGCAGTGGGGGCTAGACAGGCTCGGGCCACTGCCGATAGCATCCGGACAGAGAAAGTTTTTAATCATCGGAATTGACTACTTTACCAAGTGGGTTGAGGCTGCACCCTTGGCTCGCATAACTGAGCGGAACGTTGTGAATTTTGTCTGACAAAACATCGTGTGTCGATTCGAGATACCCGAGTGTATTGTAACCGACAATGGGATCCAATTCTCTGAAAAAAAAGGTTCACCAAGTATTGTACCAACCTAAGGATAATGTTGCTGCATATATTGGTCGCGTACCCACAATGCAACGGCCAGGTGGAGGTCATGAATTGAACAACATTGCACGGACTCAAAACGAAGCTGGAGTACGTTGAGGGCTCGTGGGTTGAAGAGCAACCGTTAGTGCTCTAGTCTTACAGGATGACCCCGAGGGAGCTAACTCGAGAGACCCCTTCTAGTTTGTGTAACGGGGTCGAGGCAGTTATCCCAATAGAAGTCGGACTCCAAAGAGGTCGACTAGAAACTTGGCTAAGTTCGAGCAGCCCAAGAGGTCGACAAAAAATTTGGCTTAGTCCGAGTGGCCCAAGAGGTCGACGAAAAATTTGAATAAGTTCGAGGGGCTCAAAAGGTCAAAAAAATTTGGCTTAGTCCGAGCAGACCAAGAGGTCGATTAAAAACTTGGCTAAGTCCGAGTGGCTCAAGAGGTCGACAAAAAACTCGGCTAAATTCGAGCGGTCCAAGAGATCGACTAAAAACTCGGATAAGTCCAAGCAGCCAAAGAGGTTGGATTGAAAACTTAGGCGACTTAAAATAGCGAGCGTGCAACGACCCTATCTAGAGGTAGCGCCGTCAGTCTAAGACAGCCAAAACATTCATAAAACTTGCATAGAGCCAACTTATTTGACTAACATGTCACAAGAAGAGTCACACACTTGCACAGTCTGAATAAAGGGGACAAATGTTTAAACTTGAATAGTACCAATTTTATTCATATAAGCAATTTATGTTCAATAATGTACATATAAAAAAAAGACAAGGGGAAAAGAAAAAAGAAACCCAACAGTCAGCCCTCAGAGGGCCCAGGCTGAGAGGAAGTTCTTTTCTCTTGCTCGCCCCTAATCCGGAAGGTCTTGCTTGATCAAGCATCCCCGACCGCCCAGAAGACAAAGGATGACTTAATGGACCCGGTCGGGAAAGGCTAGGGAATGGCCTTCCCTTGATACCATACAAGTCCCCCTCACATGTGGCACTGGCATTCTGAGGATCAAATATGGCTGTTGGAAATCGCGGATGTAGCAAACCAATCACCCGACGGCACAAGCGAATGCCATCCTAGTACTTACTCATCAATGCTGGCGCTATGTCCACGGCCCTGATAGAGGTCGTCCACTCATCCTTCAGTTGGAGTTTCCTCTCTTGAAGAAGTCGGAATTGCTCTCGGAGGAGCCTAAATTGGGTCTGCTGGTGCTTCAAGGCATCCTCAAGGAAGGTAATTTCCCTTTGGCCCCATCAAGCTCAACTGTCAAGCGTAAGTTGGCTTCTCCGACAGACTTCAGGGACTCCCAACTCAGAGCAAGCCTGGGCAACGTCCCCAACAAGCTACCCAAGATTCCCGGTCAAATCTTGAAGCTGCGGAGAAAGATCACATCGGTGAGACGGGAGCAGCTGGAATAAATAAAACAACAAACTAAACAGGAGTAGAAAGATACTTGAGAAACGAGGGAGCCGCTGAATGAACTCCCCTCCCTATGGGACGCGAACTCCTATGGCTCAATAGCATGGACAACAGGAGCCTCAACCCCAGCCTTGGATCCAGGGACATCTTCGTCCAGGTCAGTGACTGGAGGCTCAACAGTTTGTGTAGACTCCGCGATCAGATTACCCTCTTCGGCGGCACTCGGAGCCACATCCGCATCCTCGGCTAGAACCCCCTCCAAAACATTGGGAGGAGTCGTCATCGGGCTGTAATTTTGGATCTCTAAGCATGAGGGCTCTACAGTGGTGGCAGTCTCTTCAGCTGTGGCCTCAACAGTCTTAGAAAGTGTCGGTGCAATCATCACAACTGCTTCACCGACGCGTGTTGCCTCAGACTCCCTCTTAACGACCCAGTCCGAGACATCCTCTGTAAACGCAGAAGGAACGCCGGGCGTTGGCTCATCAAGGAAAGGATGGGCAGCGGACGCTCCACAGGTTGTCCCACGGGCGTAGAAGGTTGCCTTGATGACTCAATAAAAGCTGAAGGTCTAAGACCTTCTGTCTCTTGAACAGGCTACGCAATCGAAGTCCCCAACCTCCTCACTAAAGGCACAATCACAGTATCGTCATCATCAGACGAGGAATACTCAACAATGGCCGCTAGACATTTTAAAGCCTCAGTCCGGCGGCTCTTCCTTGGACACTCAGACGACTCCTCTATCCTCAGAGTCTCCTCTTTCTTCCTCGACTTCTTCTTCTTTTGGGTAACAGCAGCGAAACTACCAAAGTCCCCGGACTAGGACACCCACTTGGCTTTAGCCAGGTACTCGGGTTTCAGCCACCGATTCTTCCTGTTCTCTTGAAAGGAATCAAGGTTGGCTAGCAGCTAGTCCTTGAGATCCTTTATGGTCGGCCGCTCACTAGACGTACAATCATCACTAAAACGGGAATGTGCATTTCTCTACTCGTTGGGGATTCCGCAATGTTCATGAACACTCAAGAAGAAAAATGTATCCTTCCATCGTCTGGTGGAATCAGGATTCCCGCCGCTGATAGCATGAAATTCAGGGCGAGGAGTAGCCACGATCCAATCCTGAGTGTGAGAAAACCTCAGGATGTCCTTTAGTGCTATAGGGTCAAAGGGCCTCCGATGACAGCATGCGAAGATGTAGAGCGAGACCAAATACTTGACGGCGTTTGGTTGAAGCCTCGCAACGGGGACCTCCAGGGCCCTCATCATCTCGTAGAACTCTGGCGCCATGGGATATCGGAGCCCACCCTTGAGGTAAACTTCGTAGATGGTAATGAAGCCATCAGGCGAATTGCAAGCCCTCTCGTGGGCCTCTGGGACTACCATCACCATGGAATCAAGAATGTCGTATTTTACTTGGATGGCCTCCAGACTAGCCACAGTGACTGAAGAAACGAAGTCATGCACTATTGGTGCCATTATGGTTAAGGAAAGAAGACAAAAGAAGACGACGGACTACAATGATAAAAAACCACAAGAAAATCCCTCTGAAGGAACCAAGAGAATTCCAAGACACGACGTGGGAGAAGTAAACTATAGGAAAGGCAAAGGGCCGTATTTAAAACGTCAAGAAGACTCCGAAATTTAAAAAGGCGCACCCATCATTATCCTTGCCACGTGTCATCTCTCCACGTGCTGCCAGGAAAAGTGGGCTTACGTTTCCAAGGAGACGTTAAACCGCTTTAAATGCGTGCCCATTGCACTTCAATCACAAAAACAACGGCGCGGGTCGGGTACTTGGGCTCAAGAAAAAATTCTCGAACAACCCTCTTACAGAGATTATCATTAGTGAAGCGAACGAGGACTTGCGCGTACGCCTAAGGATATCGTCACTTGACCCACAAAGGTGGCTGAGAACTCGAAAGTTTGCAAACATCATTACAGATTGTACGAAGATGCTCCAAGTCAAAAAAGCCTCTCGGGCATTTTGGGCCACAAGCAAGCCCCTGGGTATTTGCAAACATTCTGGTCTGTATGCCATGGACTATTGTCCACGGACACCAGCAAGAGAAAAACGCAAAGATCAACTTCAAACGAAAACTAAACAAAGCCACAAAAACAAGGGGGCAAGCGGACCCCTGATGGAAGTGACCTTCATATAAGAGTTGTCCGCGCCCCTCAGGCATACCAGAGAAGGGAAGATTCATATAACGAGATAAAAGAATGAAGACAAAGGGCTAATTCTTTTATTAATCAAAGTTCATTTACAAAGTACACGGCTTGCGATAGCAAAAGTATAAGAAAAAGGCATAAAATGTAGCACGGGGCATATGCCCCGGACGGACTATTCCGGATTCTTCAAGCATGATGGGCAAAAAATGGCTCATCACCGGTAACCCAACAAGCCCAAGCCACCAGAACATGCATTCACCTCTCCTCCAGACAGTACAAACGGCGGTTCAAGTGAAGTATAGACCATGAGGGCGTCCAGTGATGGATCCACCATGATCTACCGCTACACAAGAGATCGCCACAGCCTGGAAGGAGGCATACGCCGACAACAGAGTGGTCAAGTCACCCTCACTAGTATGAGAAATCGCCCATGATAGAGGCGTAAGGACAATTTTCATCAGAAGCTTCAGGTCTCCAGTTAATCCACTCGATTCCTTCATGGATTCCCATTGTAAGCAGAGTGAAGCATGACCTTTATATCAATCCAACAATGAGCCATGCCGACGGAGGAGACCGCCTATTGATTGGCAGGCTAGCTCCCGATCCGCATTGAACAAGACACGTCTCCAGGTGAGCGTCACTCATAGGGAAGAAAAACGCGCGGTCCTAATGTAGCACAATTATTGCATCACTTGAAAAGCCTACCTGACTGCCTTGGAAAGGCGCAATGACCTAGGGAAGGTGCGAAACAGAACAGGGCAACGCAGGAAGCATCTCGAGGTGGGCAACGCAGCTGCTTGTTGGGCCAGAACGAACATGCCAAGCCTGGACTACAAATCGGCCCAGGCATGGAGAGCTAGTGATGGGTATAGGCTCCCAATGCCCACACTGAAGATCCATTTCTGGGAGATGGGCCTAGAAGCCACGAAGGCCTAGGAGGCCCAGGCGCGTGAACCAGCCCACAAAATGTAGTGGGCCGGAAAGCCACTATGGCCCATGATGGATCTCGGGCGCCGCTCGGCTTATAGCGTCCACATGGGAGGTATTTAGCGGTTGACTAGTCAAACTGTAGAAGGACTGATGATCTGTGCTGCACGCGGCTAGCGGAACGGATGTTACAGGAAGTAGTCGTACACGCAACCCACTTGATTGGACAAGAGGAGCTCGCAGAGTTGGTGGCAGTTTTCCGGAACACGCCAGCGCCATGTGGACAGATTTTACAGGAAACTCATTCATTATAAAAGCCTTAACTGTTTACCGAACAGGGGCGGTACATAATCTCCGCATTAACTATTGTTGCTTCGAGTATAGAGAGAGAGAAAAGAAGAAAGTAAGGCGAGATGGCTTATATTGTAGGAGTGACTCTTTAAATTTCTAAACACCAAGTCTACGGCTAGTCTTCCGCAAGAGCGTATTGTAAAACCTCTGTACTGAACACAAGATAGTGGAAGTATCTCTCGGATTAAAGTCCCGTGATTTTTTATTCTTATTTAACAGAGGATTTTCACGTAAAAATACTTATGCACTGATCCTCGTCCCCTCGCTCAGCTTTAGCCCTCGCCTTATCACCTGTTTATAGTCCTCGTACTCTCTCGCTGCATTCTGCACAAGCAAACTTTTGGTATTTCTATCGGATCCTCGTCCTGACCAGAGCTTGGATCCGATGATGCAAAATTTTCACATATTATTTATTCTTTTAGATACTATATTTTTATTTATCTTAATATAAATTTTTAATTAAATAATACCACATCTTATTTTTTCCATAGAAGTTTAAATTTAAGATTACAATATTTCTTGATTGTGATTAATTTTTCATCTAAAATCTTACTCTATGTTTATTTATTATTTATTCTTATTATATTTGTTACATTAGTTTAAAATAAATTTAAGATATTACTATTGTCATATTAATATTATTATTTATTTATTTTTACTTTTTTTATAATATACCAAATTAAATAAATAATTTTTTTATATTAATTAGTTTATTACTGATGGGTACACCAAAAATGGGCCGGCCCAAAACAAAAGTCAACGGAGGCCCAACAAGAACGGTCAACAGT
>JAOVVI020006311.1:0-15743 GCA_028571085.2 Nepenthes alata | reverse complement strand
TGTGAGTGGTCCACTGACCCAATTGTCAGAAGGCTTTAGGCGGCGTTTGTATGCGTGTGCTTCGTTCATTGCAGGCGCATGCTCTGATCGCCTTATTGGCTGCCTGGCCGAGAGGCTTCCAAATTGGTCCGTCTATTTGTGTTGCTAGTTAAGCCGCTGCGGCTTGGCCCTTTGACCCATTGCTCCATGAGCCTCATCCTAATTGCTGTAACGACGTTTGGGTTATGTCGGATCAATTTCCTTTCTAACATTTTGTCCGTTGCTTGTGGGACTTTTCGTCACATTGGTGATTGGGCCTGGACTAGGACAGGCCATGGTACTACGGGACCTATTATTATTAAATGAGTTATGAAATACAGCGTTGGTTTGTTTAATAGATTATGTCATGTTTAATTTATGGATATAATAATTAATCGTGTTTAGACATTCGAGTCACGTAATATTGTGGTAGAGATTGAGATCACTCATCTATATTTATTCCCAATTTTTGGGTATAGTGCTAATTATTAGCGGTGGCCGGTCAAATTTTGATAGCCGATGGCTGGCAGCGGGAACTGACCTACTGGCTTATGAGGATCGACTCCCAATCACCCCAAGAAATTGTGATCGACTCACTGACATCCAGCTACGCAGTGATACCTAGTTGTCGTGTGAAAACAAGGGCGATGAAAATCAGAATCTACCGTGCGATTCCGACGATTGATTGTTGTCAAAGGTAATTGGGCGGCTGGCCCTAGTGATCGGTGTCTGATAATGATAATTAGGCGAGTAGCCGACAGCCCAGACCTTCGGAAATCGCAGGCGGTGGTAGATTATTGCCTACAGAAATATAGTTGTGGCCAGTAGTCATCCCATTTCATTAAAGCATCCCTTTTTACACATATAATTTATGTACCTAAAAAATATATAAAAGAATGCAATATTTCTCAAACGCTGACCCAACAAAAAAATTGCTGAAAATTTCCTATTTTATACTTCATCTAGGCAAACTTTCCGACCAACCACAAATCAGAAGAAAATCTTTTCCGGATTCATGCCTGAAAATGACGCAGCTTATACGAAAGAGTGCAAGGAACAGACATACGCTTTCGCTTGCTGTATACGCCAACGCTGCATCTTTTCCTTTTTACTTTTTAATTAACTGTTCTCTCTGTTAGTTCCTAATTCCTGTAAATAAGAGAGAGCTGTTGATCAATCGATGCCTAAATTTAGTCCCTCCCATCAGCCCCTTCATGTATGAAATTTCCCGCATTTTAAACATCGAGCATTTTTTCTACGAAAATTAATTTGGCTGGCGGGGGTTCTATAAAACCGATACAGTGTTGAAGTAAATTAATGAAGAAAAGGGCGAATTTCTGAGATGGGTTTATAGAGTACTTGTCCTGTAAGATCTGTTTTGGTGAGGAGAAACAAACAGAGAGAGACGATGGAGCCTCCAAGAAGTGTGTGGGCTTCTCTGTGGCAGTTTGTTCACTTTCTGCCATTTTTCATTGGCCTTCTTCTTCTGGGAACTCTCAAAGGTCAGTGGCTGATTGCTTCGCTTGCCTTTGTTGGGCATTTGCACTTGTTTGTGTTTGTTTCGACTTCAGTCGAGTACTTTTAAGTGTAATACATAGCAGAAGATGTAGAACAATATGCCGATAAATTTATCTTACTAATCTGATAGAATCAATGCCCCATCGTCTACGTATTTTTTGAATCAAATCATCGTTACATCAATCATTTCCCATTTCAGGGTGATATTAGGTTTCTGCCGCTTTTCTTCTTTTTATATCATTTTTTCTTTTCACTTTGGGCTTATATGGGATAAGTATATTCTAACTTGGACGCTGGAGAAAGGATTCGTTTTTTCCATTCCTACGAAGGATTTCCTTTCTGCCGTATGCTGTATGTTCTCTTGAAGTTGCTGGGGATAGTAGAAGAAATTCCTCTTTGTTATATTTTATGGTTTTTTAAATTTCTCCCAGATAAGAAGACTGCGATATTATAAAAATTTTAAATCCATTGTTGGGGAAGATTGACCACGCAACGCTGCTTATTGATTTTAGATAAGCGTCATAAGTAATGGACGAGGAAGAGGAACCAAATAGACAGAACCTAAAGAGTGAAAAGCAAACGCTCTTTGTAGAGAGGATTTTAAGTGAGGGCACTTGGGATCTTGATGCGGCTGATGTCAAGATAGTGGGATGCTATGGCTAATTGTGTTCAAAAAGTAGCCGAAATGGTTTTGGGGAAAATTTTACCCTGCCAAAAGGAACAGTTTTGTGGTGGTGCAAAGGGGTAAAATAAGTGGCAATTAACAGATTGTTGGAAGGCTGTGTATAAGTTTAAAAATGATGACAATTTTGATAGGTATAACTGTGATAAGAAAGAGGCAGGGTAGGAAGTCAGCAAGAAATAGTTTTGAGTACAAAGATTTTTACAAGGGACTTAGCGGAAAAGATGGAGATGATGTCTCTAGATTAGTAATCCTAACGGATAAACGATCAAAAGAATTGAAAGAAATGCAATTTATGATGATGAGGAGTGGGAATATTTTGCAGATTAGGATATCAAAAAGAGACGGAGGGGTTATTTTTAAAACTTTATAATGAAGTTAGGGAGTCTACCATAACGTTAAAGGAGTTAAGTGACTCGGAGATATAAAAAATTTTCATATTGAAACTTACCAAAAAGGGAAACATTGAAGATTGTGAAGGTTTGAAATTAGTTTGATTAGATATTATATCACCGGAGATTTAAAGAAGTATGGGGCCTGAGGGTGTTGCATGGTTTATTAAATTTCTTAGCAAAATCCTAAACCAGAAAAGATAATGGAAGAGTATGATACCCAATTATTTGAACTATGGGGATATTCAAAATTATGTTAATTGGAGATGTATTACATTGATGTCTCCGAAGTTTTGAGAAAGAGTGATAAAAAAGGAAACTTGAGGTGAGATACAAGTGAATCAAAGAACCCATTTACATCTATGTAGCTAGATCTACTGTTGAAATTATTTATTTTTTAATTAAGGAGTTTGATGGAGTGACCTAAGGAAAACAGAATGACTTACATATGGTATTTATTGAATAGAGGAGGCATATGATAAATGCCTAAAAAAGAATTCTAGATAAGAAGGAATATCTATTGCATAGTTTGAGTCAGAATGAAATGTATGATAGAGCAATGACTTCTGCGATGCATATAGTGCAGATTGAGTCTTTGCAGACTAGAGTGCCTTACTCCAAGTCAACTTGGGCCCCATATTTTTTTTCTAGCTGTGGTTGAACTAATTGTGCACATCCAAGTTAATCTGCCTAGGTGCATGCTGCGTGTAGATGATGTAGAATCTTTGGATGAGTCGAAGGAATGCATTAATGCTAAGTTGGAACTTTGGAGGCTATGGAAGACAGGGGCTATCTAACAAATATGGGTTAGACTTTCATCACAAAAGGCTCATTGGCCAATTAAGGTCTTTTCCTTTGTTTTTTTGACATTCAGTTGCTCCCTCATCATTCTCCCTCTCCAAGGCAACCCTTATCCTCAAGGGTGGAATTGGGAAACTATGGCACCATCTTGTTGAAGTCCTTCCACATTGCTTCTTCTTTTACCTCATCAATAGGTTTTGCTAGCACAAATACTTGCCTGGCTTTACAATGGTGTCCATTGCTTATATTGTCACCACATTTAAAATAGAACCCCTTTTTATTATAAAGCCCCTTTTTATTCTTTCTTGTACCTCTTCTCGACACAACTTCGTTACTTCTATGGTCTCTATTTGGGTCCATTCTTCTCAACTTCCTTTCTTTTCCAAGGTGCCTTGCTCTAAATAGTTCTAGGGGTTAGGTCCTTTTTTCATAGTCCCCCTTTTGACGTAGTTGATCTCATGTAGTTTCATCCATCATGTTTTCATCTAGTATCTTTTCCATCCTCATAGCCTCTATTAGCCGTTGCGGTTGCTTCAATTTAAACACCATGGCTAGCTATGGCTAGAGTCCTTCAATGAAGGTACCGATTAATAACTCTTCCATCCACACTCTAACTAGCGTTTGTAGTTGGCTAGTCGCCTAAACTCCCTAATATAAGTTTGAGCTTTACCTTCTTGGTGTAACTTGGTGAGTTTTTTGTGATGATTGACCATGGTAAAGGCCCTCATTGAATCAAGAAGTTGTGTTCAAATGTAGTCCAACCTAATCGTCTTCCCCCCCTTTTTAATAACTTGTAACAATATTTTTAACAAATGCAAATACCAGGGTATTGTGTTTTGATCGACCTCTACTAGCTGATTGCCTTACCATCCAGATGGAAGCTAGCTGTTGCCACCCTATCTTCTCATGCCACTTCGTAAATGTGAAAGTAGTGCTCAATGTCTAGCCACTCATGAGGACTACCTCCTTCGAAATGAGGAAGTTCATCTTAAGATTTTTACGATTGCGGTCCTGGTAGCCACATTATCAATGCTTATTACCATAGGTGGTGTTGTTCTCTCAAAAATTCGATTCTTCCTCGTAGTTCATCCTTTGCAATTGAGGTCTCTTTTCCCTTGAAAATGATGCTTATCATGGACATTCCTACCTCCTTCAATTTCTCCGTCTTTCCAATACTCTTCTTGTCACGTGGAAGCTCTACATGAACCCTTTTGTGTGTGTCTACTTTCAACTGTATTCTTAGCATGTTCTCTTGGGAAGCATTTCACAAGTTTGTCTTTACCTTCCGACCTGAGACCCCTTAGATCGTCGTTAGTGCCTCATGTCTCATGCTCATTTATTGGATCATCTCTTTGTTGAGACCCATTGATTCTTTGTCCTTTCCTAAGGGTTTGTTAGTGGTTTTTGTTATCTAGGCGACCCTCGACCAATCTCCATTCAATCCTTTTTAATCTGGCATTACTTTTGCACCTCACTTCATTGAGGGTTGTAGTGAATAGTTGTGACTGACATCATTACTTCCTCTACCATTTTGGCTATCTTCGGTTGGCTTTCCTTCGAGGCTTCTAACAGTGATTAGTTTATGGGTGGATTGCTACGCGATTTGAAATTTTAGTTTAGATGGGAAAAACCATGTGAATAAAACTAGTCAAATCAAACACGGTTGACACATAATCAACTTGGCAAGTTGGCTTGGCCAAGTGTAGCACAACTCAGTCACACACTGGCTCTATAATTACACACCAAGTGTAGTAACTCTGATTTTGATGGCTCAGCCACATTGGCACGCCGCTGGACATTGTGGATTTGGCAACTTTGATCGCCAACCCAGATCCACTCATTGCAGTTTGACAACATGGTCAAGTTAGTCCGACAAGATGATCTAACAAGACGGTTTGACAATGCAGCCTAACCAGATGATCTAACTACACGGTTCGATTTCTCTGACAATCTATTGGTGCAGATTGTTTGACATCCTTGCGCAAAACAAATTCCTTCCCATTGCTATTATATTGTTACAAATGTTTTTGATTGGTGTAAACGGCAATAGTTGCCATTAATCTCTCAATGAAAACACCAATCGATAAGAATTCAATCCCAAGATTCGATATTTTGCCCCCTTTTATGGAATCGTTTCTCACCCAATAATACGAATGTAATGAAGTATATAAAGTATACACAAATCATAGAAGTATCTGAAATATACATCTAATAAATAATATGCATATAATGACAAAGAAGAATATTAATAAGCATCCAAAGAGGAATCACCGAACTCTAAACAGCCCAAGTAATCCCATAGTAAGTATAGCCATGCTGTATATATTATTATTGTGAGTTTCAAGCTTTCAGAGTTGTCGAAGTGTTCCTATGTATGATTCTATCTCCCAAGATTCCTAATGAGCCTATGAGTTGACTTATATAGCCTTAGAAACCCTAGTGAGATTGACACCTAATTACCCAAGTTCCCTTAATAAAGGTAAATTGGCGATTTTACCCTGATATAAATAAATCAAAAGGAGGCTATCTAACAAATATGGGTTAGGCTGTTATCACAAAAAAGATTCATCTGCTAATTAAGATATTTTCTCTTGTTTGACCAACATTCGGTTACCCCTCCCAGGGGTCAGGTCCTCTTTAAAAGGCTATCAAAGATGACTATTTCAAATATCATGGGTAACTTGTATGAAAATACAAGATGATTAATGAGGCCAGTACTCAACAAATTGAAGTAGTTTGGATTGGTTAAAAAAGTTTAATAAGACAACAAGTGCCGAGGGGGCGTTAAGTGAAATTATTAACTAGGAGGCAGCCTACCTGCCAGTTACGAGAAGTCAGACTCTGCGAAAGAAGAAGTAGATAAAGGCGAAGAGTTCGTCCAAGATTACAGGAAATGACCTCACCCAAGCTGGAAGTTCAGTGACGGGAGGTCTCCATCCCTAAAGACAATTCTATTTCTTTTCCAAATAAACTAGATAATCACAAGCGGAATGGAGGGTAAAGATTGCAGTTATCATTTTTCTAAGTACCATCCCAAAGTATAAAGCTCATCTTTGACCGAGCTGGATTGGACCGTAGGACACTTGAAAAATTTGAAGCATCAGTCCAAACTTTTTGTTTACCTTGGAGTGGATGAAAAATTGACTAATAGATCCAAAGTTGCTTATACAAAGAGCTCCCTGATTCACAAGAGAGATTATATTGAGATGGATGAATGGTCTAACAAGTTAGGTTTAAACTTGTGAAGATGTGATACAAAATAAAGTTGGAGTAATGCATGGAAGGTAGAGGTAGACTAAAGAAAATTTGAAGGAAACCATACAGCATGATGTTGTATATCTGGAATTAACAGAGAAAATGGCCTATGACAGAGTTTAATGGAGGCAAAGTTTCCATGTAGCTGACCCTATTTGGTGGATACAAGTCTTAGTTTGGTTTCGCATAGTCTATAGTATGCTGTTCCTCATTGATCTTTCTTTTCTCATGGGTGTATTTGTTGAACAAAATCTATGAATGAGAATTTTTTTCTGCTGGTTGTGTGCTTCCTTTGTGGATGTAGTTACCAGGTTTGTGGTCAGCTATGAATTGGTTCGGTACCTGGTATGTAGGAAAGTTTCATTTTCTTAATAAGAGATTCTAATTGAGAATCATATTGAATGCCAAGAAAAGCCTAAATCTACTGTAAAAAATGTAAAGCTTTTGTTGCAGTAAACACTGCTAAATTTTTGTTGCAGGTATCATATTCTGCCCATTGAATTGCCTAATCATGACAACTGGGAGCTCCGCAATCATCTTGAGTCTTTGGCCAGTGCATTTTTTCTGGACATATAATTGTGTATTGAGGTGCTTTCTAACACTTCAAATGTCTATCTCCATATTTTGCCTTACTATTTTGAAATCATGCAGTCAATTATCTCACTTTTTTTCCCCCTGATGGCAGAGCTAGGCAATTAGGTCCAATTTTGAAGCTCGTATTGTGTCCATGCATATTTGTTCTCTTGATCCTCTGGCCGGTGATTGGCGTTGTTGTCAGCATTGTAGGGGGTGCAGCCTATGGTTTTCTTTCCCCAGTATTTGCCACTTTTGAAGCTGTTGGAGAAGGGAAAACAAATGAATTGTTTCATTGTATCTATGTATGTATCAAACCTTCCTTTTGCTTCATTTAACCTTTGTTTTTAGGGGAGTAAGCCACATTCCTCTCCTAGCACTCCCCCCATCACACACACAGGAAAAACGGAAATAGATAGAGATCTCCATCATGACATTGCAAGCCATTATTAATTTTTCATTTAGTGAATGTGATATGCTTTGCAGGATGGAACTTGGAGCACCGTTAAGGGTTGCTTTACCATTATCAGGGATTTCGGAGATGTTTGTTTCCATTCATACTTTTCAATTATGGATGATCTCCAACGTCAAGGGTCTCCCGAAGGAAAATATTATGAGATTAGGTTTGTAATTAGTTTTCTTGTTCGAATGTTTATCATGTTACTTCAGTATTTATCCTTTAGCTATCTTTGGATCCCTTGAACCTTTTTGGAAAAAATTGAAAAATTGTTAGTGCTTAGGACTTCTCATATTGCAAGCTTTGGGAGATTCTGAATGCTAAGAAGCTGTTTTTGTGGTTTGATTCTTTGATCGTCTGGTTACAATGGAGTAGTCTTACTATTGGGCTAGGCTTACCTTATAAAAATGTGACTACAAAATATACACTAATTTAAGGAATTTGTTTTATCAAAATACACACCATAGTCCATATTAGCTTTGTACCTAACTGTGGACATTGAGTTGCTAGTTCTGATGCAACATAGACTGTGATGTAGGACAGTTGGGAAAAAGTTTCCTTAGCTGCCTACAAAGATTTGTGGTTAGGAGTTTCAAATTTGCAAATTCATGACTGCACGCCAGTGAAGAGCAGGGCAAAGAAGAAAAGGTGGTAGAAGAAAAAGATGTTTTTGGTAGACAAATAGAAAAGAAAGAATAACTAGGCACACATTCTTTCCACGTCCAAATCAAGAAACTTGTAGAATACTTGTTATCCAAATAACAATAATCTTGTAACGTTTCTCTTCATGGCCACGATGAAATCAAGTGAGACTCTACTTTTACTTTTAATTCATCCATATCTCTCTGTAAACCAGGACAAAAAAGAGGGCAGGAAGATGTAGACTATCATATATAGGACTGAACTACTTGTTCAAGTAAATATCTAATTGACATATATACTGAAATTGGATCAAATCCAAGACAATGTTGGTTCTAATAAACTAGAGTTCTCACTCCCTAGTTCAAAGCATGGTAGAAAAAGATTTGATTCATTTTTAAATCTGTTTATAGGTGATCTTCTGTTCATCTCATCACTATTGTCAAGAAACCAATAAACTAAGAAGCTTAAGTTGTTTACAATGACTAAAATACCTTGACACTAAATATGTAGCATTCCAACAACTTTGATGTTCCTAACCAACTTATTCCCCCCCCCCGCCCCCCCCCCCCACAAAAAAAAAGAAAAAAAAAAAAACAAAAGGCTACAAACAATCGAGAATGCAATGTTCTGGGCTTGCTGGCAGTTTCCCTGTTCAAGATGGATGTTCATTGGGAATTCACAAACATTAGCAAATTTTTCCGAAACCCATTTGTTTGCTAACTGTCCCAAATAAATGGGTTGGCAATGCTAAATAATGTAGTTGATCGTAACTGGATCTCCATTTTAGAGCCCATTGTAAACAGGTTGCATTGCATATGGCTATAGATCATGAGTTCAGGACTTATAAAATGATGCGTTTATATTATGCCACTTATAAATATTCCAAACAGATACTATTATGGAGAACACCAACAAATCCTCGATGGAAGCAAAACCCTGACAGCTAGTTGAGAGATGCTTTTGTCTCTATCTTAGCTTGATCTCTTTTCTCATTTCCTTGAATTCTCTATTTCTCCAGTATATTCAACATCCTTTTCTCTTGCTGACTAATACCCCTATTTAACTCTCACCTCTCTTTTTGTTGCTTAGAAATTTATCAACTGTTGGAAGCATCTTAACAAAACAACAGCTTTTGTTGTTTTCTTTAGTTTTCCTAGTTTGAAGTACTTCTAAACTCAAACATAATTGTGTGCTTTTTTCCCCTTGTATCTCTAATGTTAATTTAAAAACTGCAGGCTGCAAAGCCCTTATCCTTTATTGAATTCATAGGAGCTCTAAGACTTAAGGTTAAACATCAGCATTGGAATTAGGAGAACACAAGCCCATTACCTGAAGTTGACTATTTGAATCTACGTCACCATTTGCTCAATTTGGGAAAACATCCCTTAAAATTGAACGGGGGCCAAGTTGTTTTTTTTCCTTACAGTGTCTTTTTGAGTCTACTTTCTCCTTTGTGTTACTTTTGACTTTTCTTCACTCTATTGATGACTTTTTGACCCCTTCAGACTTTAGTCAAATTATTTCTTATCATAAGATGTTTTTTGCCTTTGCATTTGCATGATGTTCATTATTCTATAGCTCTATTCAATGGATGCATTTATATCAAACATAACGGGTACTTCACTTTTAAGTTTTACTCAATAGTTTGAAGTAGCAACCTATTATACAAAACTTCCACATTTTGATGTTTTGGAAGGGTCAAGTGTATGTGACCTTACCCCTTCATTGCATCGATGTTGTTTTATGTGGTTTGAATCTGTGACTTTCAGGGCATACAGTAAAGCAGTGTTATTGCTGTGGCAAGGCTTGTCCTCTTGTTCATAAGTTTAGGATAACAAACTTATTAAAATCATAAACACTTGTTATATTGGGTATTCATTGCAACGAAGGATCCCTTTTTTGTTGAATATTTGCTCTTCCTCAGTACTTTCACAATATAGCACTTCTTGGCGACAATTCTGTAATATTTCAAACTTTCCTGACATGATGACGAGGTTGGTGTTCACATCTTAACATGCTTGGGCCTTCTGCTTTCATCCTTCCAATAGTTTCTTGCAAAATTTGTGTATTTATTGGTTTTTTTTTTCTAGTTTTTGGTTTCTCTGGTGGTCTCCAGCTTAGTGCTTATTATAGAAGGGTCTCTTCCTGCTGAAATTTAAGCTGTATTCCAGTTTAATCATATTGGGGATGGGAAACTGCCGTGAGCAAGGTCTAATTGGGTATTTCATTAAGTTGTCACCAAAAGGGTACTTGGGAATCCGTAAGTTGCTTATTCAGAATCTTGGCTATATTTTCTTAATGTCCACCAGATGAATTCTTCTGCTAGGCAACATCAGCACTTATTTTTATTTTAGAAAAGAATTTCACCATCTTAAGTCTATATCCTGTTTTTATTTTTTAGATTTTTGATTGTTTCTGTTGATTTTAAGCTTCTACATTATCCTCTTCCTTGCAGAGTACTTTATCTTCCCGGTGCCGTTGTAGCTGGGGTTTTTGGTATTTCGCTCGATCTGCCAATGATCTTACTCATAGCTTTGTTTAAAAGCCCTTACATGCTGTTTCGAGGGTGGCACCGTCTGTTTCAGGATCTTATAGGCCGTGAAG
Source organism: Nepenthes alata (assembly GCA_028571085.2). Classification (NCBI taxonomy): domain Eukaryota; kingdom Viridiplantae; phylum Streptophyta; class Magnoliopsida; order Caryophyllales; family Nepenthaceae; genus Nepenthes; species Nepenthes alata. The sequence continues at coordinate 4,801 of JAOVVI020006311.1, read as the reverse complement.
GACCTTTCTTGGAGACAATATGTGTACCTTTTGCAGGTCTTGCTATACTTCTCTGGCCTTTGGCTGTTGTTGGGGCAGTGTTGGGTGCTGTGGTTTCAAGCATCTTCTTAGGTGCTTTTGCAGGGGTGGTTGCTTATCAGGTTAACCTTTCAAACTCGATTAGGTTTCACAGTTATTGTCATACCTTATCCAAAGTTGTTTTGCCAGTTTTCCTTAAAGAAGAACAAAAATATAAAGTTACTTTTTTGTTTTCAACTCTTTCAATGATTGTTTTGAAACAAACATTCAAACTCTCAGTTGATTTGTGGCACAATTACTATATTAGCGTGATTGATTCATGCATACACAAACTGCATATGTCCATACTGACCATATTGGAAGAGAGGGGGGAGGAGCCATTCTATTAGCATATGAGAAGCATAAATCATGACATTGATAAATGTCAATTTACTTTTATCGTGATTGTAAACACCATTATGGTGGCACCTTTTTAGATGGCATGATATGATTATGAATCCTTGGACATTCAATGGGAATTTTGATGCTATGATTATACACCCAGTATCATGTGGATTAGTTATTCCTAATAGGAGAGTCATTTTCAGAATGCTGACTTCTTTTCTTTTAGCAAAAGAAAAGAAATTTATTAAGAGAGAAAGATCATAAAAAAGACAAGAGGCTTCCTTTGTTTTGGTTTGAGAGAATCAAACAATAAACATCAAAAGAAATTTTGAAAAGAAGACCAATGAATTCTTGATAAATAAATTTAGATGGAATTGAAGAAAAATGTATTTGATGTAATATCGCAAAAATTGCAGTCTTATATTTTCCTTTAACTTTGTTTTTGCATCCTCTTATCTCTCTTTCGCTCTCTCTATCTCTCCTCCTGTGCCCTTCTCAATACTTCAATGTTGTTTCATTTTCTTATCCCGTGTGGAAGTGTTCTGTTCTCCAAAATTTTGTTACCCGCACATCTACTCCTGTAAGGGACCAAAGGAGCAATTGCGGTGAATGGGTGGTAGGTTGCCCTATTTCGACCATTCTAGTATCATCCATGCATACTTGTTATGCAGACTAGGTTATACGCCGAGTGAAAGTTAGTTGATCTAGGTTGAAGGCTTCAGAGGTAGGATAGTTGGGTCAAAGAATACGGAAAATTGATGTAATCTGTTAGGATTCCATGCCCATCCAACTTCCATACCACACTGCTTAGACTGAATGTTACTATCGCAAGCAGTTATGCCAAAAATTTTAAAAAAAATAAAAATCTTTGTAAGTCACATACTGATATTTTGGGGACCAAGTTGCCATATTTAGGATTTTAGGTCATGTAACACTTGTATTTTATCTGAATTTTGAAGCACATTCAGGATTATTCTGGTTTTCCTGTAGTCTACTTAAAAAACAAGCTTTTGGCCCTTCAACTGGCAGGAGTGCTCCCTTTGGATGGGGCTTTGCTATGTTGTTGCTGCATTGGCTATTTTTGACGAATACAGCAATGATGTCCTTGACATGCCAGAAGGAACTTGCTTTCCCAGGTTTTTTGCTTACCAGATCTATTTCTTTTAGATTATGGACACCATCAATGAAATGATGGACATGGTATTTGATTTTATTTTGATGAGGTTTCATATTTTATTTGTCAAAAGGCCTCATTACCGGAAGGATAATCCTTCACATACTCAATCAGGCATGCTTTCTTCTAGTTCCAATTCCTTCCAGAATCCACCTTCCCGATCTAGCTCGCTCAAGAATTTTGTGGTTGAGATGAACGCACTTGAGGTATGCTCGTCGTGTAAGAAGCATGGACATCGACACAACACTGACACTTTTGTTTTGTTTCATTTTTGTTTTTTTCTAAAAACGCCGACAAGATATGTTGGGGAAAAGATTACTGAATTTCAATTTTTTTAGATATGAAAATGAAATTGATTGGCAACTCTACTTTATGCTAAATTATCAATGAAAAATGCATATTGCTTGTTCTATCATTCCAAAAACATGCACAGAAATAATCGTTGAGCAAGTAAGCTTAGATAAAGAAGTTAGGCAATAACATATATAATGGGGAAAAAAAAAGGCAACAGGATTTTAGTTTTTTAATTATTTCTAAATTATCAAATCGCTAGAATTCTATTTTTCTAAATATATAAAATAGCGTAACGTGTCAAAGACATATCCAATCCAAAAAATAATAATAAAATATTTTGACACGTTTTAGAGTGTGTTGGTGCTTCTTTGGTCCTGACTAACCAAATGAGCAGCACACATGAAACTGTGTCTATCATCTTGATTAAGACTGGCAGCCAAATGAGTGCTTGGACAAAACACTGCAGTTTGATTATCAGAAGCCAAAGTAACCAACATTGATTTTTTAAAATATCATGCCAATTCAAATTATCAATGCATGCAGTTACTTGATAGATTATTTAAAGAGTGCCAATTCCATGGAGAAAAAATGGTCTCCGAAGGGCTTATATCACTCAAAGACATTGAGGATGCTAAATCCAGCAAAGACAGCGGTGGTATTGTAAGCATTGGTTTACCAGCTTATTGCATCCTACAAACTCTTCTACAATCTGCAAAAGCCAATTCCGTGGGTATATTGTTAAGTATGTCAATATTTTTTTTATTCAGCTCGTTCATTTTAATTTGTCGATCTTCCCCACGAAGGAACTATTATCTTATACTTGATTGATTGCTGATGTAGGTGACAATGTTACTGAAATTACCAGCACAAACAGACCCAAAGATACAATCTTTGATTGGTTTCTAAACCCCCTTTTGATTATTAAAGACCAGATCAAAGCAGAAAACCTGTCCGAGGCTGAGGAGGAATACCTTGGGCAATTAGTTCTATTGAGTGGAAATCCTGAGAGATTGAGAGGTACTTACATTGGAATACCTCCTGAGTCAGAGCTTAAAAGAGCTGAACTTGATGCGTTGGCTCGAAGGTAGCAATGCAATGCATGTCTTTGATAATTTGAAATATTTCAAAAATTTGTCCTTTTGAAAACCTTACTTTGTTACTTGTATTATCTGAAAGGCTTCGTGGGATCACCAAGTCCATTTCAAGGTATCCAACATATAGACGCCGTTTTGAATGTATTAAGAATACCATATTGGAAGAATTGGGTAAGAAGAATGGTGGAAGTCAATCAAGCAATGGGCATCGGTCGATACAAAGGTCGAGAAGTAGCTTCCTCCATAACCTAAGTCAGAAATCCTTTAACCGCAAACAAAGCAGCAGTGGTTCCGACAAAGAATCAAATCATGTCTTTGAGAGGCATATGGACATACAATGACGATAGATTTCTGTTTTCATGTTGTACAATAATATTGTAGAAACTGATTCAAACTCTTGCTGTATCAGTTATTAGTCGCATTTTTGGGGTTTTATTTTCTTGTTTCGGGTATTGTCTCAGAACTGATTTAATACGAATGAAATATAGTTGTTTTATGTAGTCAAGAGGGCATAATTGGCCCGCATTTATGCTGAATCTGGGTCCAAAATTTACTGCATGTTTTTAGACAGTTATTGCGGGATGGACAGTGTTTTATTAGAGTGGGCCTTTGTGGAACACCAATCGGATAACATGGCATCTCATCAATATATCCATTTATACTAACTAGTTCAGACTAAATAGATGGATGGACGGATGTGTGACATGCCATCTGACCCGGGTATGTTTTGTTATGATCTGCATTACAGCATGCATTATTATTTAGTGTTTTCTATGTCAATTGCTAGAACTCTCAAATGCGTATCTGACACAGTGGTGTTGTAGGCTTATCGAAGAATTTCACTGAGAAAGGTCACTCAAATCCTCCTATGCTTTGTTAGTGAAACATTCAGATGCCATTTACGCAAACCAGTTTCATTGGACTCATCTTTGATCAGATGTTCCTGCAGGACTTTATTTCCTTGTTTACTTGTTATGCTCTAGTCTCAGGCACTTTGACAGATCTGCCTATTGTATTGGTAAGGTAACCTTTATCCTGATGATTGTTTCGGTATCGCCTGACACCATCAGGGTTGCGAGATGTTTGCAAATATGATCATCCTCGAGAAAGATTGAGAAAATTATGTCGGTCCAGTGTACGAGCTTCTCATACTGTAGGATTTGAGGAAAGTCAGATACAAGTAACCTACCTTATCCTCTGTATTGCTGAGAGATTGTCTCCGTGAGTTTACCAGTATGCCTTTTAATATTCATCCTTTATTCATTCTCTGTGGGTCATTTTTGGAGACTGTTTTTGCCCGGGGAGGAGTTTATCTCCATCTTGCTCCTTCTCTTTGATTTTATTTCCCTCTTGATCTGGGAGAATGGAATGGTGGGAGAGATTAGTTTACATATTTTAACCTTACTCAAAAATGTCAATTACAGACTCAATCAACCAGGGTAAGACTTCATAAAATTCCATACCACAAGCCACGGGATGATGCCTTATGAAGGCTTTAGTAGACACAAGCACCTTTTTGCACATGTCATATCAGATGATGCTGCACCAGATTCTGTTTTTATGGACTTTACATAAAACTTTCTAATTTTCTGGAAAAGTAGAAAGGAGGAACCTAATTTTGTTAGAAATAATTTGGTTTATGTTTTCAGTAAATTTGAAGTCTTTTTATCTATATAACTTTAAGATTGTCACATGCTTTGAAAATAGGGTTCTTATTAAATTTATTGATAAAATGTCATATAAAATATGAATAGAACAGAAATTAAATCATAAGCATGTTATGATTTGAAAGTGTCCTTACAAATAAAGTCTGAAAATCAGTAAACTATATGATAAA
>JAOVVI020006310.1:0-15744 GCA_028571085.2 Nepenthes alata | reverse complement strand
CAATCAGAGAAGCATTTTGCAGGGTATCTCAAGGAGATTATCGATTAGCAAAATCTCCCAAAATTCACGATAGGAAAGAGCTTCAGACGATTTGAATGAAATCCGTCTTGTAACATCTAATGACTAGCAACAGAATGCATCCTTCTACCATGAGAAGAGGTATTCAGCATACTCCATATAAAGATGAGGAATACATAAATCTCATGTAGCATGGGTAAGCTGAAGACAACAATCAAGGAATGATGGATATCCCCTCAAATGACCTCCCATAACTTCCTCCATATAAAGTTCCATTCTTTACAACAGATTTGTCCATAATGATCATGTAAGATAGGAGATATAGATACAATATCTTATAAGGCAATACTTATGATCTAAAACTGGGAGATTTTAGTCTGAACAGTCCAATGCAACCAACCTGCGAGGATCATATATGGTCACAGTACGATCAGCTCCACCAACTGCAATATTACCAGTTGAAGAAGTACAGATGGCATAGAATATATCTCCAGGGGAACCGCAAATTCGTTGTAAGCAACCCCCATTTTCTTTCATTCTCATGTCCCATATAGTTAGCTGGCATGGTTAAAGGATAAGGAGATGAAAATGAACAAGAACCAAGAAATTACTCGTACTGACTGAAAATGAGGCAAAATGAAAGCACAAGTGGGTACCTGACAGCCTTCTGTGATTGCCAATATAGAGGATTCAGTCCCAAAGAATTGATTCTCCACAAAGGTCAATGATGATGGACACCACAATCTGAAAATTGATGTGAAAAGTAAACCTACACAATCTTATAACCAACTAGTGGAAAAGCAAATAGCTGTTCTTAAGTAAATAAACCAACACTTTGGAATCCATTTCTAGAACAATAGGACATGTACAGATTTATGATATTGCTTTGAACAGTAAGATGCCGTGCAGATTGGATAATAGATGATGCAGCAACATATACAACACAATTCACAAATAATTTCTACATGTTTCAAAGACTGAACAGTTTCTACATCCAAAGAAAGGTAAATTACATGGTGGTACCTTAATCATTGATCAAATTACACGCTGTTAGAATATTTACATTTGGAGAATTACATCGGGTACATTAATGTTACAAGGCTGACTACAAATTTTAACAAATTGATATCTAGAGGAAACAGTATTTTACTAACTAAAAAATTCAGAGTTCAGTACATTTAGAAGAACAAAAATAAACTTCTAGCACTGCAGAAAAGTGACTGAAATGTTACTGCATCATTTGCCACTTAAAAGTCGAACTTTAGAAAATTGTTGCCACAAATCACAATAGATGCATAAAAGAATAATATTTTTATGTGGAAAACAAAATTGCCTTATCTCAATGTCATTTGTTTACATTTGCAGTTCACTTTGAAAGCATAAGGGTAGGTAAGTAATTTAAAATGTTGAGGTGCCATCATGAAATTTACCTAAAGCTCATGATACTGACGTGAAATTTACCCCCAAATAAACCAAGATTCATTTCTCTCTCATTTCTTGGTCCAATTTGAGGTAATCTGTAATTTTTGTGACCTTTCATTTTTAGGATTTTGGAGATTGAACATCAAAACAAAAATATTAAAGTTAACAGACAGTAATTGAAAATGCACGTTTCTCCTAAACCACATGATACAAATTCAGATATGCCAAGTAACTAAATAAACAATGATCTTATCTGAACCGAACTGAATACATCTACTAGACGTGTTTCTTAAGACTCAATCTCATTGGTCATCATCATCAAAACATAGCAGCAATTTCTACATGTAACTTACTTGCGCAGAACAATGTTTTGGCTCTGGGATTGCACCAGAGTTACCTGGAAGGAGGTATGTTCATGTTTGTGGAGTAGGTACCCATATGTAGAATGTCACGTGTTCTTGATTTCCGATACATGGGTTAGTTTACTGGTTCACTACTTAAGAATGTGACAAGATATGAAGCATCTCATCTGTTTGTTCATCAACTATGGGAAGCACAACAGGCAAATGAATTTCTAACATCTGAGATGATTAGACTACATATTCCTGCTACGGATATACTAGTTATCAATTTTGTCTTTACATCATATTTGAGCAAACAGGCAATATTTGGTGGTACCCAGAAACAACCTTCTCCTCAAAAAGAAAAAGTGGCATACAACCTGATAGATCACTAGAAAGACTGGAAAAGGAGTACTTGAAACAAAAAATTTAAAAAATTTACGAGAAATAACATAATTACAGAATCCTATAGATCATAACTACTTAGATTTCGTTAGATAATTGTGTCAAAAAATACATGCATAATGACATTTAAGGGTACAAATTGCAGCAGCTGCCTAAAAGAAATCTAATACAAAAAGAGTACAAACTGACATATAAGATATTTTGAATATTAGAACGATATATAAAATACATTGTCGATATAGTGACATATCTTGAGGGTCTCAACACCAACATATATTGGCCATTATATCAAATATCGGCTATATTTTAGTCCATGTTAAGGAGGATATCAAGCTCAATTTTGATTAAATTGATTAAATTCTTCATATATAAAAATGTGTTCACAGAAGTCAAGTTTTAGCATATAATTTAGGTTTGATAGTATCACGGAAAACAATATTTTGCATCCACGGTGTTGATATGATACGTATTGCTCGACATGGCCTATATCGATGTAGTCACAACCAATACGTATTTAATCTATGGACATATCACATTCTCATACCTGCACAATAAGGAAGACATATCATTCAATAAAACTATGGGCTAAAATAAAATTGGAAGAAAAAAATAACATAAGCTTTATATGGAAAAGGAGACCTATAATAATGAAAGCAGCTTACTCATGAAGACCAGTTTACAATTAGAAACTGAGAAGCTGATTCAAGTCTCAGTCAATCAAAATACCAGAGAGCTCATGTTCCATTTCCTCAAATGCATAGAAACACTCAAGTGAAATATAAGTCATCATGCCCATAGAATATATAGAAGAGGTTGAGAGCCGCAAGCGGGGACTGAAGCAAAGGAAATAAAGTGAAATAATACAGCATATGAATATTCTCACGTATGGAGACTTCGCAGATGAATCTCTTGGTCATAAATATCAATGCTTCTGCAGAAACTACGTGCCACAGCTGCCTGAAATGAGAGATTTATCATCAGACTGAAAGAACAGATATTACAAAAGCAGAACCTAGAAAGTACTCCTTGAACAACAAAAAGTACAAATGATGGAGTGTATCTGCACTTTGGCCAAATAGTTGAATTCAAAAATAGATTCATCTTTTGGTACTTGAAGCTAGTAAAGCCAAAATCATGGAGGACTAGGTTATTCAACAACCTCTAAAGTTCAGATTGATGACTATAAAATTCACGACCCTTAATTTGATCCATAACTTTAGCTTTCACCTGCCATTTGAAAAACATGTGCATGTCCATTTCATAACTGAAGTTAAATGGGAATAGAGATGAGGAATGAGAATGCACCCACGAAAAAGTTATCAAATCATACATATACACAAATCCTCTCAGTAGTCTCCATATAACAAATATCATCACATTTCTGCAATTTACCTTATGAAGGATTAAGTCTCATACTCTGGATTATCGAATGCATAAGTAGCAACTACATTCCTAACAGAGGACATCGATGCAATCCATTTCTTACAGCTCCAGCCTCAAATCATTCCAATTATAAATTAGAGCCCGTTTTCTCCTCTCTCTCTCTCTCTCTCTTTTTTTTTTTGGGCGGGGGGAGGGGGGGGTTGAGGACTGTCTACAAGAATGGCTTGCATTCCATTTAAGTTAATGACCATATGGTTACATCCTTAAACTGGCAGATGTCAGTGACTTAAACTCACCAAATCATGTTTGTCCATGTCAACTAACAAAGCAAGCATGAAACCAATGTAAGCTAGAGCCTGTTTTATTCTTTTTTTTTTTTTTTGGAGGGGGGGAGAGAGACTCTCTACAAGACTGGCTTGCAGTTCATTAAGTTATTGATAAGATGATTACATCCTTAAACTGACAGATGTCAGTGATTTAAAACGCACCAAAATCATGTTCGTCCATGTCAACTGACAAATCAAGCATGAAACTGATAAAGAAATTCCACTTAGCACGTAATTGACAAATACATAAGCAGTGAGCATGACTTAGAATAATTAACTAAAAAAGCAAAAGGAAAATCTTATTTTACAGGAAGAAAATACCATGGACCATTGGCAAGGACTGAAGCTAAGACCTGACCAACTCCCTTCTCCAACTCCACAATCTTGAGGAGAAACCGCAAATGTAAGCTTCTGGACATCTGTGAAGAAATTAAGCACCTGAAATTTATCATAAAAGTCCAAAATCCAGAAATGCACCGGAAAGAGAATCCCCCGAAGAAAAAGGACAAAAAGATAAGATCAAGTACTCTTAAAAAATCTTTTCTTTCCTATATCTAATCACAAAGCTTAAATGCAGGTCTAACACCCTAAATGATTTTAATCATGTGACCATCTTTATGCAACAGCAATGGGTTAGGAAAATCTTGCGCCAGCCTGCATTAAGTATTCCAGCAGCATATACTGACAAGTTCTCTATAAATAAAAATGATGTTCATACCAGTGATGAGCACTGGGAGAAGAACAAATAGCCGGTCACTTTAAGGTAAGAGCTAAAAACTAAGACTTTCTTCAACAATAGATTGATTTCAGTTGAACTCACTAAATTGGCAAAGCAAACATGTTTGGACAGTAAATCAACCTAACTGACTCTTTGCCCCAATATATAAATACTTAATAATCAAAGCAATGCAGACAGAAAACAATAAACCACATCCTTCACTTAGCCAAATTATACAAAATATAGAAATAAAGTATCAAATCGTTTCTAGTAAATAGCTACACTATACTGAAAATGGTCAAGCACAATTCCAAGAGGCCAAGACATAAATGTCATCCAGAGCATCTGGCCTCAACGAAGGACATTCTAGGTGTGTCCTATTTTGAAGATGCTAGAATATCTTTCAGATTATCTATTTTAGGCATTCAATTATTTAATTTATTGTACAGATCCAATATCTTAAGCAGGTATAGCTTATGGATGAAAATATCGATATTGATATTAGTCATGGCCATATCTGTATCATATATATTAGACAATACATAACAATAACAAATATATATTGAAATTTTTTTTTTTGAGAATTATAATCTGACAAATAAATATTATGTATATCGCCGATACAATAATATATCGAAATTTTGCAATAGTGTTGGTAAATATCGGAATCGGGCGGCTCAATATTAATACATATTTGTCAACATTTTCATTCATAATATAGCCAGAGTAACAAGAATAGCGCAAAATTTGTTATATTTAAAACTTACTCTATTATATATACATTAAATTAGGTCCATATAGTTAGAATAGGAAGAATATTACAAACTTCCTTAAATAGAAACTTGTGCAGATACTCATCTTTTAAGAGAAACATAACCGTATAATGAAGACACGCTCAAACACATATACCTTGTTCTTTTGGAATTCTGAAAAAAAAAGGCCAGGTTTAAAGCCTCTAGTTATCCCATGTGTTTTGTCCTTATTCTTCTTGTTAATTTTAGGCTTACCTTACAAAACCTAGATTAGAGACGCAGCTATAATGAGAAAAGGAATCTATCACTGATCCAGTTTTGAATTAAATTTTCAGAAACATAATGATGTAACATTCTCTAGATGGCCAACAAGCTGTTTTATTGCTTGGTGTTGACTAAGGATAACTTGCACTGTATAGGTAATACAAATAAAATACATGATTTCTTCTCCCAGGAGTATTAACTGTTATCCAACCACAGACTGAAGAACATATAGTTCATTACTATTGCAATAATGATATCAGTGAAGCTACCTCAAACTTGCCTTAGGATGCTTATATGGGAAGAAATGGACCCCCAAACATAAACACAGAAAGACAAAAATGCAAATCAAAAATTTTAATTGTAGACTAAACTAATAAATGGTGAAAAAAATACACAGTGCACTTAACTATCTGAAAAAGAGTGGCAAGAAAACCTTGGTAGCTACAGGAAAGATAGCCTCCCACCAAACTATTGTTTGTTTGTATGATGCACAGATGCTACTTTATAGTACCAAAAGATTAAAAAAGGCTCAACACTACGGCACTAGCAAATACTACATGAGCTCTTCTATGAGGCACATTGAATATCTCCCCTCACAGATTAAGGAAGACGCCCCCTACGGTATCAAAAAAAAAAAAAAAAAATGTAAAACTAACTTGAAGGTATCTTACCATTTTTGAGAAAAACAAAGTGTCAAAATATACAGGAAAATGCATGCATCATTCTTCAGTCACAGAAGGCTAAAGTGAAAGTGTAGACTTTGTGCCATGCCTATCAGAAGAAAAGCCTAATTTGTCAAACTAGCAATCATTGAAACCATAGACTTGCTCTACAGTCTCTCAAAGAAAGGATATGAATACATGACATATGCTGATGAACTTCCAAGTGACTTTGCATCCCAATTTTCAGCAGCCAATTTTCAGGATATCTTGTCATGCATTTTGTCATTGAGAATCAGAGAGTAACATAGATTGAAAGATTTGATGGATAAAGTCCCTTGAAATATTTCAGCAAGACAATTGCATCAAAGCGAATTGAAGTACTTAAGGAAAGGATAAACATGGTCGTCGATTCATCATTCTTCATCTTTCATGGATTCTCCCCGTCCCCACATTTAAGTCTATGAGGAAGGTCCAATGCGTGCGACCTTACCATTTTATTATAGAGAGAATTTCTATAATTTGAACCATGATCTCTACATCAAATAGAACAACTTTACTATTGCGCTAAGGCTTACTCTCAATGATCACATAACTAGCAAAACAAAAAAAGGCTAATCTACAATAATCTCAAGTGGGAGGAAAGTTGTAATATTCATATTGCCGGATTAAGAAATGCCTGAATCATAAAAAAATAAGCAAAACCAAAAAAAACAAGTAATGCACCTTTACCGCTGATGTCCAGCTTTGATATAATAAGATAACCGTATGAATCAACGCTTCCCAGAATTAAACAGCCAGTATCTGCACGTCATTGCAGAAGAATGGATGTCCAGGCCTTCAGAAGGGGAAAGTTACAGACAAAATAAAAGTCAAAGTGAATAGGAACTCAGATCCAACATTAAGCATTAGAATTTTAGAAGATCCAAACTCATGGATTCTCTTATTATTTTCAAAATCCAAAATATATGCAGCCTCCCTAACTAATAAGAATGGACTCTTGCATCCATTGTTAGTATGATTTCCACAAGTGCAATCTCGTTGCAAAAGGACCTTGGTGAAGTATTATTTAGCAAATCTTCTTTGATTCATATTAAGATTGTTTTTGGTACTGAGTTGACCATGATAACCTTTGTAACATTGTATTATTTTCAGCATTTCGCAGCATATTGTCGTTTGCCAAATTGCAATATCAGTGGATAACTCATTTCATCACAGAGCTTCCCATCCATTTCCAAGCCTTATTAATCTCTAAGTTTGGATTCTTAGGTTGGTCACTCATCAACCAAACTTAAGTTTCCATTTTATAGTCAGGTATAATACTGAAGCTTCTGAAATGCCGCTACTTGTTTACCAGTCCTCACTCTAGGGTTTGACTCTTAAGATTTTATCTCATTCTGAAATTTTCAGTAGAGCCAGTAGAAAGTTTGGATTGGTCTAGTACTACAATTAGATTGATGAGATTAAAACTCGAAAAGTTTGTGGCTCACTTCCCTCACATGCCGAGGTTCATAGTTTTTCTCTCTTTTCCCCTTCTTTTGTGATAATTTTTCTTCTTTTTATACTGATTTGACTTCAACATCCCTTAGATTGCTGGTCACATTAAATAGCTATAAAGTACGGCTACAGGGACCTTGTCTCGTTGCCATAATTCCAACTCTCACTTTTTTCTCTTAATTCAATTGCAATCCTTCCACAATAATATTCATAGATGTGGATAAATCAATGACCAGATAGACAACTCTGCTACATGAGAATTATATTTATGGCACATGGTAAGGTTCTCATGTGTTTATGATGAGAATGATTCTCTTAATCATTCGGCTGGTAAGTAATAATTAATCAGCTACCAAAATGCTAACCACTCTACCAAAATAGGAGTTGGTGCACAAGGCCTGAATAAAAATGGCTGGCGGTCATTATTTTCCATTAAAAATATCACCGAAATACATGTTGCTGAGGCTGTGGTTAAACCTACTTCATATATGAACAAGGTTGCTTACAGCCAAAATAACATCCAGTAGGCTACTAATCCACATCAAGTTTTGTTTGAGATAGAGCAAGCCAATAAGTTCCATAATTATGCAAATAACTTCTAGAGTTAACTTTGACATGATAAGATTGAGAATCTAAGTTTAGGTAATCTATAATTCACAAGATCTTGTGATTATTGCATCCATATGAACACTCCATATTTAGCCCCTCCTCTGACATGAAACTAACTTGTCTAGTTTACCATTTTTTGGCCAAACTTCCTATCTAATGTTCATTGGATACTTGCATGTGAGTTTCATGGGGAAACAAAATGCCCTCAATACTAGAGAAAAGGCACCTTTTACCTAACAGTACGAGCCAAAGCCCAAAACTGCCAAGTAGATTGATCATTAGTCATTCTCCTTAGTTGATGATGGCCAACACTTGAGATAATGTCTTGTTTGTTCCTGTTTGGAGTGGAAGCACGACCTCTCTGAACTATAAAGATTGGCATGGAAATTTAAATATTTGGAAATGAGACGATTTATTTTTTAGAGTGGTAATTTGTATAAATAAGTAAAGCCCTCATAGGAGATTAAGATTTATTACAGGTGGCATATGTTAATCTCACAGATGTTGATGTGCGAGATGGGGTTTGGTTGTTACTCGGTCGTTGAAATTGCAATGTTCACTATTCAAGTAGGACCAGCCCGAGGGATAGGATGATATTGCTATAATTAAAGATAATCATTTTATTGTAGATATGACCATTATCTATGACGACATGGCAGATATTGGTAAAATGATAAAAAATATTCAAAGCTCTATCTTCAACCACCAAGTCTGAAAGGAATAATTGTAAGATGGAGAATCAATTAAGGATAAGCCGCCTTAGGGTACCTTCTCATGCCTTGGGCCGCTCACTTGCTCGGCTTTAGGAAGTTAATGTTTAATTGTATACTTTAATTGTCTTATTTGTTCTAAATTCTACAAATAATGGCCTAGTTTATGTGTTTAAATACTATATATTGTATTATCAACTTGTACTATAAAATTTCCGTAGAGCTCTACGTTTGATTTGGTGAATTATAAATTTTATTTCTTATTCTCAATTGTCCACTTACCCTTCGTTAAATTAATTTAGAATTTTCTATTGTTCCTTTTCTCTTAAACTCTTTTTTCTATACTAAACGATATCAATTTGTATTAGAGCTATAGCGAATCATGGGAGAGGATGACAAAATAATATCCTAGAGCCCGCAGAAAGAGAATGCAACCTCCATGATATTGAGATATCTGAATTAAGGTGGCAAGTCTAAGAATTGCAAAAACGTCTTGAGTCGATGGAGGTTTGTGGGTGGCCTGGAACATCCCAAGAGCATGATTGGGGATAGACCAGTGGAGGACGAACTTGACCAAGAGGAGGCCTTGGAAGACGTCACCTATGTGGACGAAGGAGAACACCTTGTTATCCAATATAATCTCAAAACTAAGATCCTTCATGACATTAAATCTAATTAGAGGTGAAAAAATATCTTCCATTCCTGGTGCATGGCATATGGAAAGGTATATAACCTAATCATAGATAGTTAAAATTGTACTAATATAGTGTCCACTACAATGGTAAACAAACTCAAGCTACCCAGAGGCTCACCCGAACCTCTATAAGTTGTCATAGCTATGTTGAGGCAATGAGATACAGGTGAACAAAAAGTGTTTGGTAGCCTTTTCAATTGGAAAAGGATACAAAAACGAAGTACTATACAATGTCATACCTATGGAAGCTTGCCATCTCCTACTCGAACAATTACGACTGAAGGTCCATGTGTGATGGATCTACTAACACATTCTTTTGTGAAAGAGAGGAAAAGAGTTACTCTGACCATTATGTCTTACCCGAAAATTTCAAAGACTTGTAATAGTGGATATGTGCTTTTATCATCTTTGGATGTTGACAAATTTTTAAAAGAAATTGGAGACCCATGTGATTAAGATGGCAACACAAACTCGATTGAACACCTGGTTATTATGCAACTCATTTTAAAAGAATTCTCAGATGTTACTCTGAGGGATCTACCATCCAATTTACCCCTTTGTGGGATATCCAATATTGCATAGATTTTGTCTCGGGATTGGTAGCATAGCGGATGAATCCTAAGGTCCATGAGGAACTATAATGGCAGGTGGATGAGCTCTTAATGAAGGGGCTAATTCGTGAAGGTCTCAGTCCATTGGCTGTTCCAGCTTTACTTATAACAAAGAAAAATGGTGTGTAAAGAATATGTATTGATTGCAGGACCATCGACAATATCACCATCAAATATTGGTTCCCAATCCCTCAGTTTGACGATCTTTTGGACCAACTTCATTGCACGGTCATCTTTACAAAGATTGATTTACGGAATGGCTATCATCAAATTTGGATGAAGCCCGATAACAAGTGGAAAACCGCTTTCAAAATGCGGGAAGGTTTGTACGAGTGGATGGTCATTCCTTTTGAATTATCCAATGTCAGTCTACTTTTATGCGGTTTATGAATCATATCTTCAAATCTTTTATTAGAGATTTATGGTGATATATTTTGATGATATTCTAATTTCTAGCAAGGATGAAGCGACACACCAAATACACCTCTAGCAAGCATTCTTGGTTCTCCGGAAACAGCAGCTCTATGCCAATTTGGCCAAGTGTCAATTATTCACTAACACTCTTATTTTCCTTGGTTTTGTTGCCTCAAGTTAGAGAATAAAGGTGAATCCAACCAAAAGTTGAAGCTATACTAAGTTGGCCAACTTTGATTACTTTACAAGAAATCTGGAGTTTTTATAACTTAACTTCTTGATACCAACGATTCATTAAGTACTTTAGCATGGTGACCACTCCCATAACCGAATGATTGAAGAGGAGCTTGTTAAAATAGACAGCCAAGGCAAATACAAGTTTCAACCAACTAAAACATCTCCTACCAGTGGCAACGGTCTTGGTGCTTTCTAAATTCAACATATTTGAAATCGATTGTGATCCCTCTAACCTTAGCATTGGTATATTCCTCAAATAATGAGAAAAGTTAATTGCATATTTTAGCGATAAACTTAATAAACCTCATAAAAAGTACAGCACTTACGACCAAAAATTTTATGCCATCGTACGAGTTCTTAAACAACAGAGCCACTATTTGTAACAAAAATTATTCTCTTCTCTGATCATGAGGCACTGAAATTTATCAACAAGCAATAAAAACCTAATTCAAGACATGCCTCTTAGATTGAATTCTTTCAATCCTACGATTTTGCTTATCTAGCACAAATTCAAAACCCGAAATAAGGTGGCCGATAGTCCACTTATAAAGGAATGTGTAGTTGATCTGATTAAGTAATTTTTGCCCCTTAATAACTATCTTTTTAAAATGGAACTGATATTATGTCCTCAATGTTCCTTAAGAAAGGCCAACTTGTAAGAAGTTCACACGAGTAGACTAGCAGGGCATTTCAGTCAACACAAAATGCTAGGAGACGCACAAGAAAGATTCTTTTAGCCAAAGATGATTCCAGACGTCAAGCAAGTTATCCAACGATGCTAGATATGCTATATGGCCAAAACTCACAGCTAAAACACAAAATTACATGCACCCCTTCTAATTGCCACGGCTACTTAGGAATATGTAAATACCTCGAACAGAACAAAACAAAGACTATCATGGTGGTAGTTGACCGGTGATCCAAAATGGCACACATTGTTCCACCTAACCAAATGATGGATGCTTTAAACATTGCCAACTTATACATTCTAGAGATAGTGAAGCTTTATGGAGTTTCAAAAACTATTACTTTGGATGAGGACTCCAAAATTGTGGAACATTTTTAGCGCAAATTATAGAAAAAAATGGGCACTCAACTTAAAATTTAGTACGTACAAATGAATGGACAAAAGGTTGTCAATCAAAGCCTTGGAAATTTATTAAGAAAAATTGTAGGTAAAAACATTTGATAGTGAGACTTGGCACATGCACAGGACTGAGTTTTCCTATAGTTGATCCCAAAGTCAATCCATGGGAAAAACTGTCGTATGTTAAACATTACGAGTCGAACTTTCAACTTGTAGGTGAGTCCAATCCTTAAGGAAGGACTCAAGTTGTGAAGCCTATCTATGGAGCGAGTTAGTTTATGACAATAAGCCCATTTCAAATTCCATTACCGCCAACTTTCAATGAAGATACCAAAGTCCAAGCCCAACAAATCAAGAAGATACATTCCAATGTCCAATAACATAAAATCAAACAAACTGCTAAGTATAAAAATCAAGTAGACAATAACTGGCAAGCACAAAATTCTTGGAAGGCATCTAGCATAGTTCATTTGCAAAAGAAACGGTTTCCTATTGCAAAATTTTTCAAGCTCCTTCCATGCACAAACGAGCCATTCAAAGTCTTTGAAATTATTGGCAACAATTCATATGAAATAGAACTTCTTGAGAAATATGGCGCACTTTTTACTTGTAACGTTGCGATCTCTAACAACATATTGAGTATAAAAATCCAGAAAATGCATTCCCAACAAATCAAGAAAATGCATTTCAATGTCCAACAACATATAACCAAGCAAACTGCTAAGCATACAAATCCAGCAGACAAGCAACGACATGCACAAAATTCAAGGAAGACACCTAGTATGGTTTACATGTAGAAGAAACAGTTTCCTACCGCAAAATGTTCCAAGCTCCATCCACACACAAATGAGCCATTCAAGGTCCTCAAAAGGATCGGCAACAATGCATAAGAAATAAAACTTCACGAGAAATATAGAGTATCTCCGACTTTTAACATTGCCAATCTCCAACTGTATTTTTAGGAAAATAACTCAAGGGCAAGTTGCTTTCAACCCAGGGAGAATGATACCGTCTTAATTAAAAATAATCATTTTATTGAAGACGTAGCTACTATCTATGATGAAATAACAGATATTGGTGAAATGATAAGAAATATTCAAAGATTCACCATCAACTACCAAGTCTTAAGAGGAAGAATCAGAAGATGGAGTTTCAATCAAGGATAAGCCATCCTGGGGTGCCTCCACATGCCTTAAGCCAACCACTTGCTCAGCTCTAGGAAGTTACTATTTAATTATACACTTTAATTGTTTTGTTTATTCTAAATTTTATAAATTAAGCCTAGTTTATGTGTTTAAGCACCATGTATTATATTATCAATGTATCTTCTAGATTTTCCTTAGAGTTAGAAGTTTGATTTGGTGGATTCCAAATTTTATTTCTTATTCTCAATTGTCAACTTTCCTTTGTTAAATTAATTCAGAATTTTCTCTTATTCCTCTTCTCTGAACCTTTTCTTTCCATACTGAATGTTATCATAGGCAACGATGAGTTCTTTACAAAAGGACAGCATAACAAGGCCATGATATGTTGTTTACTATACCTGTTTCTGCAAGCACGAGGCTCTGGATTTCTGATCGATGAGGACAGTGGTTTAAAACCGAAGAATCAGTAACCTTAACAAAGCAAGAAGGCTCGATTAAGAGAGAGCAGTTTCAAATAAGCATCCGTTGCATAGAAAAAGGCAGTAACTTGTTCACGAACCAATGATGCACATACCTCCACACACACAGGAATCAAGAGGCTTTCTTTTCCTCTATGGATTAACGAATCTGTCAAGGGTATCTACAGAACAAGGAGAAGAAGGATTAAACACATACATCCACGGTAATTCAATTAGGAATTATAACCCACGCTACATTTGCATGGGTTTTCATATTGCATATTGGGATTTGGCACTGGAATTACGAATTATCCTCTATTTTCAATTGAGAAGGTCGTGATAATGCATAGTTAACTACAGAACTCAAATTTTCTATAAAACCCTAATCCAAAATGCCAAACGCCCATACTGCCAGACCCAGCATCGCTTTTTTTTTTTTTCGGGTCGCGAAACTGACAATATGTGAGAAAGAGAACCTGGAGCTTATAGACGCGGCATCCTGAAGCAATGAAAGCCGAGCAAAAAGAATCAGAATCACAGACCTGCACAAGGCAAAATCAGAATTGAGATTTCGACTAGTGATATAGATCTTGTAATGGAAAGAAAGTTGAAGTTAGGGTTAGAGAGAGAGAGAGAGAGAGAGAGAACGGTAGGGCGAAGAGGCGAACATGGAGAGCGAGGCGGGTAGGTTGGATGCTGCCAGGAGATGGGAATGGGAGGAGAGACGCAGGGACGGCGACTTTTCTCAAGCTCTTCGCTTCCAACATGCTGTGCTTCCCTTCCGTTATTCAGTTCTCCTTCCCCACGCCTGGCGGGAAGTGCAACGGTTGGGATTTTGGGGTTAGCCGTTCAATGGAGGATGCAAGTAGCTGTTCCTCTGGTACAGTGAATTAGACTCTCTCTATCATTTAAACGATGACGATTAAGTAGTAGTATAGAATCAATCATCCCAATTCTATTTTTATTTAATGATATACTTTAATTATAATCTTTAAATAAAAATTAAAATAATAATAATAATAATAATAGTGTTCAAAATATGAAAAAATCATCACAATTTAGCTTTTTTAATGTCAATGAGTAACTGATGCATCCCTGGATCCGAATTTCGAACAGATTCGGATGATCTTTTCGTTGAGGTTCCAGCTCCGTTCCCTGAGTTGGATCCTGCACACCACTAAATAGAACAGGAGATCAGTGTGTCGGCGGGATGTAGTCCCACCGAAAATATTCTGACGCTCAAGTCAGTAAAACAGTCTTCAGAAGAAGGAAACTGAAAAGTTTGAGAGTGAAGAGGGAAAGGGAAAGGGAAAGAGTGTGTTTTTTCAGATGTGAGAGAGACGTGAGGCCTTCCTTGAATCAGGATGGTGGGAAGGCAGTAAACGGCCGTAAGGGCTCATTTGTTGCCTTGGAGGTTGTCTGTGTTTTGGTTTGCTGTTCTGAGAGTTTGGCCGCAGAGAGAGAGAGCTCGTTTTCTCAGAACACTTTGGATTTCTCAGTACGATTGAATACGTAAAAGTGAGCGTACATAGAACGATGATTCTAGGGTTTATTTTATAGCTGAGAGGGTGATCTTCCTTCTTTGGAAGGCGCGATCCCCTCTGTCCACATTGGTTGGCTTGCCTTCTGGAGCAGATGCCAGTTGCCAGTTGCCAAGGTGGGCGTGATTGTTTTCTTGTGTGGCGGCCAACAGCTTTCCAAGTCAGTTTCTTTCCTTCTCAACATATTACCGTTGGAGTGTCTTAGTTGGCAAGAAATTTAGAAGATCTGGCGCCTTCCTTATTTGAATGGCGTCAATCTTGTCAATGTCTTTTTTGGTGCCAACCGGGATCGTGGAAGATGCTTGGAAAGCTGTGGTTGGTCGTCTGATGGGTCGTGGGCCCAAACAAACCAGGCTCGTTACTGTAGAATGGTTTCTATGGGCCCAATGTGTAGAGCGCGGACGGTCAACGCCTGAGTTGACCGTCTGCGTGTTGGCCGCCTTCGTGGAGAAC
>JAOVVI020006309.1:0-15745 GCA_028571085.2 Nepenthes alata | reverse complement strand
CTCAATTTGATTTTTAAAATACCATATTGAGAATGGAAACTCAGTCATAAATGCATAGGCAAAATGCCAATTGAAAATATAATGATATAAAATCAATGAGCCATCAATTAGAAAAACAAAGACTAGAAATTATGAAAAAAATAATAAATGAACAATAGATGCATGTAAAGAATTACCGCCACAACCTAAGTGGGGGAATGAAATGTTGAGTATGGACGATACTTTTAATAGTGTATCGCCCGTGGCCTTTAACAATTGAGTAAAAAAAGACATTTTATTTAACGACTGATTATAGATAATTATCTATTTTAATGGTCAAAATTGACATTCATCTTTATCATCGATTGGACAGAGAACCATATATCTCAATGATCGAAACAAATGACCATCTCTTTTAATGACAAGGCAAAGATCTGTCTATTTTAATCACTGAAGTAGAAATTAATTTTTTAACGATCGATAAGAGAGTCATTTATTTTAATGGTTAAGGTAAAAATTATTTATTTCAATGACCAAAATTATAGAGATGTCTTTTTCTATGATATGTGATACATAATCGTCTCTAATACTATATTAGAAATTATGCATATTTTGAATGTTTTATATTCAAGAGTCTTTGTAGTAGCCCCTTCAACGTAGGGGATACCAAATCAAATTTAAAATATAAAGAAAATAGTATGGTAATAGTTATTATTATTATTATTATTATTATTATTATTATTATTATTTTATCATTTTATTATTGTTTAACAAACTAAAAAAATTATTTTATATTTTTTGAGAGATTGAATGGTCCTCCTACGTTGGATGGGCTCCTCCCCAAAATGCATAAGATCTCATCCGAGTCTAAATGGTTGGTCAATTATCAATTTAAACTCTAATTCCAAATAGGTTATTGATGGAAATATTTGAAAGGCATATTTTCATATGCCAATTGATCTCATATGGATCATGTTCCCCAAGCTTACTCAGGCATTCGGGATAGTCGATGTGGGGCTTGGGGCCCATGCCGTATCTTCTTCCTCTTTCTTATACCTTTGATGCTACAAATCTTGTACTTTGTAAGGAAAGCCTTGATTTATAAAAGAAGTAGTCCCTTTGTCTTTACTTTTCAGTTTTGTAGCGCGTACTTTCTCTTACTGATTGCTTTCCCCCGCCGTGTCGCACCCTGTTCCACACGCTTGAGTATCTTTGGACGCTTGCGGTTAGTTTTGCCGATTCCACCCCTTGTGCCTATACACTGACCGTCGTTGGGACGACATGGCTCAAGGGCGGCCTCTGATGTCTGGGGCAGCGGAGGCTGGAACGCCACTGATGACGGTTACACCCATCTGTCTATCTGGTGCATTAAGTGCGCAGGAGATCGCGGGGCGCTGCGTCATAATGATTCGCCTTGGAAATGCATGAGGCTTCAGGGATTCTCCACATGGAGCGCGCTTGTTGGCCTTGTTCTAGCACTCTTTGCCTTCAAAGCGCAGCCGTTTCTGGGGAGAACTTTGCCTATTTAAATGCACAAATCCCTTATCAGATAACGCGCTCTGCTACTTCTTTGGTGTTGTGAAGTTTTGTATTACTTGCGATCCTTCCTTCTTTCACCAGCTCTTATTGCAATCCTGATGGAGGAGTCATCTTCGTCATCCAGATCGGGATATTCTTTCGGAGAGTCTGAAACAGAGACCCATGCTTCTAGGATCCCGAGTGTCGCCGCATCGGAGAGGCGTCACTCAGAGGCTACTATTGTGGGCCCTGCACGATTCCCGAGGGTGCCTCCAGGCTTTGAGAGGGCGGAGAGGTCCAACAAGTTCTCGCGGGAGTGAGGCCCAGGGAGGGCGGATTTCTTTCCCCAACAAGTTGCCAAGGCGGTCGAAGAGGTCGAAGCCCAGGTGCAAGTTGTGGTAGCGGACACAGAGCAATTGAGGGCCCGTGCTGTGCACTTTGAGGAAGCATGGGCATAATCAGAGGCGAGGGCGTCCAGGCTCGCCAGTGCTAACATGGGGGCTCGAGCCCGCATTTTGGCTCTTCAAGAAGAGCGTGAGCAGCTACGGAAATAGTTTGGGACGGAGGTCGCGCGGATGGGGACTGTGCTGAGGTCGTTGTTCTTACCGGAGGAAGTCGACCCTGCACTGGAAAGGAACTTCCAAAACGGCATCCGTCTCAGTCGGAGACTAGTCTCGCTAGAGGACTCAAATTTCCGCGTCAGCGTCCTAGATTCTCAAAACAACAGTGCCCAGACAGGCGCGGACCTGGTGGAGTATTCGACACCAGGTTCCTCTGTGGCACATGAGGGACATTAAATGTATTTCACTGTCGTAAGCTGATGTAAAAAGTTATTAATGAATATCATAATGAAATTCAACACTTAGCTATGCCGTTTTATTTTTCGTGGTTTGCTGTGGCTGAATGGTTTGTTTTCATTCCCGTACATTTCTTTCAGAAGTCTCATTGTCGTCCTTTCCGGCGATTGAAATCCTTGCATTAAATGCGGGTGTGACAGTGGGGATCTTTGTCAGGTGGCTAAAGTGACATCGATCTACAGTCTGTCGAACCGTCATGATTGCTGACTGCTCTGGGACCCGTGATGCTTCCACAGGGCAGGCACGCGGCCCAGCCACTCTGTGGAGGCGTCGTTTGGGTTTCTCACGCATTGGCACTTCGTTGCCTATTTAAACCAGTCTTCTGTAAAATTTTCTTCGTTTGTTTCCTTGTGCTGAAAATTTTCTAATCTTGTCCCATACGGTGAGAGAGAGATGGCAAAGAAGAGAGAATCTCCTTCCCCCTCGCGAACTTCTAGGGTGAGTCGGTATGGGGTCGACAACACATGGTCTATCTTGACGACCAGCGCCATCGCCGCTCTGACGGTAGATTATGGGATCTCCAGCGGTTGGGGTTATCGTACTCCTGGCTTCACGGATAGAGACAACGCTCCACCAGATGGCTTCGTCATAGTTTACGAGCACCATATGAGAGGAGGGCTACGTTATCCCATGCCATGCACTCTATATACGATGATGGAGGCATTGGGCGTTCCTATGGTGAGGCTTCACCCTAACGCCCTCCGTTATCTGGTCTTGATGTATATCCTCGCTCGCCTTCATGGCGGCTCTTTCGACGCCAAGATGGCTAGGTTGATCTTTCGCTTCTCGGAGTCGGAGGACTGGATCTCCATGTCGCTGAAGACCGGCTTCCATTTTCTAGGGATTAGTCCTGACTCGGTAAAGAACTAGAATAGCCGATTCTTCTCTTGCAGGAGCCCCCTGAAAAACTTTTTTAACTAAGAAAAAATTATGAGACAAATTCTAAATAAATCAACTATAAAGTAATATCGATTATAAAAATAAGTCCCTCTAAAACCCCTTTACTATAAGCCAAATAAATAATGATTGAATACCAACCCTTCAATATACTTGACAACCCACGAGAGAAAATACACC
Source organism: Nepenthes alata (assembly GCA_028571085.2). Lineage (NCBI taxonomy): Eukaryota > Viridiplantae > Streptophyta > Magnoliopsida > Caryophyllales > Nepenthaceae > Nepenthes > Nepenthes alata. The sequence goes on along the minus strand of JAOVVI020006309.1, from coordinate 12,314 downwards.
AAAAAATTAAAGTAACCAAACGGTAATAAATCAAGTATTCATCTTCTCTCTCCGATTACCTCTCTTTCTTTTTCTCTCCTCTATTCACAAAATGTCCAAATATCAAGCGAAATGTTTTAAATACCCAGACAAAAATATGAGCACCGATCAGCCATGTACTATGTGTAATTTTCAATTGCATGCATGTACGAGTGTGACATATTTCACCCAAACTATGCACAAGTGCCACTACACATATGAGTGTTATCTTTACTACCAAATTTACGTAAGAGTGTCCATCATGTACACCTCAAGTAAGATGATTCTGTCTAAAATATGTATATAAGCACCTCTTGCACCATCCGACATTAGGCTTCCTCCTTTAAAACTTGATTTTTAAAAAATTTTTATTATATACTTATTTTTTATATTTATACAATAAATAAAAATATGATATTATCAACATAAATTAATGAATTGAGTATTACAAAAATGCTGTTGAATTTCTCTTTTTCTTGCAATTTATTTTTATTATATATTTTTCAATTATTATTCTGTTTCTAGTGACCAATAAATTGGTGCATATGCATTGTGAAAGAGAGAGAAGCGATAAAATATGCAAAGGTGAAAAATAAGAGAACGTTATTTTATATTATTTAATTTTTTTTTGCCGGGGGGGGGAGCGACGTAAAATATAGACGCACAAATTTCATGCTAATAAAAAATTGTCGTCTATTGTATAAAATTATCCTCATTGAAATTTAAATCTCTAAATTATTTTTTCATTATATAAAAGATTATTTTTATGATCTAAATTAATAATCATCTACTTAATGTGATGATAACCTTACCTTTATGTGGAGATTTATTTTTAATGCATTTCTAAGATTAGAATTGCTGAACGAATTAAGGGACCACATTATAAAGGTGTCCGATCAGAAACGGATCCGGTCTTCGTTACTCAAAATTAGAATCCTACACACCACAATAAGATAACCAATAAGTAAGAGAAATATAGACACTCAAATTAGTGATATTTCTACTCGAATTAGAAAGGTGCAAAGAAATGAGTAGGAGAATAAAGTGGATGGAGATTATGTGTTTTTATTTGGAGATTTGTATTCTTTAAAATACGCTTGGATGAGAGAGCGACTTTAGAAATTATGCACTCGTATGGACGAGTGTCTGACTTTGTAGTCTGTAAAGCCTTTTTCGTCTATTTGAATGCCCTTCGTCTCCATTGAATGTCCCCCTTTCTATAGAGGAAAGATTGTATTTATGGTAAGGGAAGTCATTTAGTTGGAGGACCCCCGAATTAATGTATAGGCGTTATGGCTCTTCAGTTATGATGGACGTTATTTGTATATGTAATTATTGCCTTCAATTAATGATTGAACTATTCGATAATCGACTGAAACTATCCATTAATTATCTATTTTACGCTTTCAATGTTGGGCAATTTGGATCGCGTCTCTTGAACCAACCGTTGTGCTCATAGCTTTCTGGGCTTTAAGGGATTTCTACCCAACCGTTGTTACTTAGGTCTTTCTTTCTTTCGTACACTAAATTTAGGTTGGCTCGAGCATTGTTGTATCCATCAATCTTCCATTAAATACTCTAATACAAGTTACCTACACAAATAAGTTTGGTTATATCATACTTTATTATTTATTAAATAAAATGTGTCAAAATTATTAAAGAGTAGGTAAAATTGAACACACACACAGAATGATAACCTCAATTTACCCATATATCATATTGCAAGTGTATAAATTATAATTTTAAGATAATGTTTAGCAAATAATAACATTAATTTATACCTTTTAGAAAGAGGGAAAAAAACAAATTAATTCAGAATTTATAATTTTGAATGAATTAGAAGGAACAAAAGGACATAAAAACTTTAAAATAACTTAGTTTGATACGATTCATAAAAGTATAGTAAAACTTATAGGAACTTGCGGAATTAATCTACTGCTGAGGCTTGTTCCTGCTCTCTTTTCCATTGTAATTTAAACTTAGGATACGACTTGGTGATATTGATTCAAACTAATACTATTTATTCATATTATATATGTCTTTAATAAGATAATATTTTATCTATTCATATATGCTAACAGATATATATAATAAATAAATAAATAATTATTTATTTATTTGATTATATTTAGACTTATTTATTTTACTTAACAATCTTAAGATAATCTCATTATATAATGTTATTTGGTTCTATTTATATTTCTTTTTTAAAATCATTTTTTTGCATATTTTTAAAATGATCTCATTATATAATATTTTATTTATTTATTTATTTATTTATATTGTTATATTTGTATAAAAATATATTTATAAATTAGACGTACATCAGAATAGATGATCGAAGAATGTTTGAAGAATAATCATATAACATTTAACTTGTTCTATTTGAGATGTAGATTTCATTTATGTTTTCGCTAGCTTAACTACTAGGCAATACTCTTCATATATTATTTAACCATTTTTTAAAATATGAGTTTTTATTTATATATATATATATATATATATATATACATATGTACATTATCAAAAATATCACAAAAATATTTCTCTTTAATTATAATTAACTAATCTATAAAGGGTAGCCATATCCAAAACTATGCAAAATAAAAAACATCATAAAGAATGACTAGAAGTGTTAAATGGTATGACCTATAGTAAATAGTATTAAGTTGTGTATAGCTCTGCCTAACATTTTGAACCGTACCAGGTCATGAGGTAGGCGGCCCAAGGGCCATGCCATAGCACGTGTCGGCACAGGTCAAATTTTTTTATATTTGGTAATCATTTAATAAAATATTTTTAAAAAATAAGTAAATTATTGTTATATATGTATTTTTTATAAATCATAATATTAAAAATGTTTGATAAAATAAATAAAATGTGATATATTTTTATAATATTTTATATAATTTTATTTTTTACTTTTTTTTAATTTCTATATTAGGGTTATATATATCACAATATTGCCCATAAACACTCCCAACCCAACATAGGGTCAGACACAGCTCATAAAGTAAACATGTTGTGTTAGTACAACATATTTACGTGTGGGATAAATAGTTTGTGACAATCCAACACCACCCATTTAATACCTTTAAGGATGACCCATTATACCAAAGTATTCGCATTTTATATTTCTAGAGGAACTAAATATATATAGTTTTATTTTTATGATATAAAAGAGGTATCTTTCTATTAAACTTGTAAATTTAAATTATAAGAAAAGATTAACATTATATTGATTTGTCAAATAAATTATTACCACGAATAGTTAAATAATATATTTATATTAAATTAAAGTTTTGTATTTTTTAACTTTTTGTATATGTATACAATATATTCAGTTTTTTGGATAACTAGTGAATTGAAGATTGGTAGCCCAAAACTGAGCCAAAATCCCAAAAGTTTGATTCCAACCCGAATTACTCTCTATTGGCAATTGGTCTGAAAGCTTATCAATTAAGAGTTTTATTTTTTATTAAATAGAATATATATTTTTTAATTATATAATATTATAATCCTTCAACTTTCTAAATTACAATACTACTTATAATAATTGTAATTGATTACAATAAACTAGAATCACCAATTTTTAAAAAATATATACCGTATATAATTAAGGATATCCTACAAGTTTAAGTGAATCATACCCATTCTGCTGACAATTCCTTCAAATTGATGTTGGCCGATCGAGAACTTTTGATTTGTCAACTATGAATTGATACTAATCAAAGATTTGGTAGAAACATTAATCGTCTAAATAGTGGTGAAAATATAGGAAAGAATAATAATTTGATAATCAAACGCTTCACAAATATAGTGACAATTGACGTCAGTGTACTTAGTATACTCATGAAAGGCTATATTAGTGGCAATTTGAATGGCACTAGTATTGTCAGTATGAAGTAGAATAGACTTAAGTTACTAAATCCTAAGTTCAACCAACAAGCTCCGAAGTCATACAATTTTTGAACAAGCGGATGACATAACTAGATACTTAGACTATCTAGAAGATTTCAAAACTCGATATTGCTCCTTCCTCTTTCCAGAAATGAGAGTATCATTAAGAAATATACATAAGCCAATAACCAAGCAAAGAGTATCAGCACATTTAGACTAACTAGTGTCACTGAAACCTATCAACGGTTGAGAATTCCCAATCATAAGAGTGTTATGTTTTCTTACAATAAATTATCAAAAGGTATTTGAACCGGTTAAATGCATACATACTGTGTTGAAATATTTATACGTATGCCAGGCGTGTTAACCCATCCACTAATTACATCACTATTATCAATTTGAAAAATATAATAATTTCTAAAAAAATATTTAAATCTATAGTTTATCACCAATGTTGCCTCCATCCCCGGCAGTCTCCCTAAAACTAATGGAGGCTGCATCTGTGGTAGACAAGATCAATGTGTGTCCTCGTTATAATTGCAAAGCCTGAGGCTATCGAGGTGGCTTGGGACTTTTCCTCGGCTCACGCCAATGAGACTCGTTAGAACTACATATGTGATATTCTCGAATGATTCTAATTGTTATTAACAAAGCATTATGAAATTAAAATCGTTATTGTTACGTCTCGGGTCCTCGATTGTCGTACGGATTAGAGAGCCTTCACATTCCTAGCCGTTCTGAAGCGTTCGCGGAAGGGTTCGATCTCCATCTCTATTAACCTGAGGCCTACACAATACAATTAACGAACAATAGGTCAGAAGTCTGGCAAGATTTCTCCCACCAAGGTCACTCCGACGATCAAATCAGTAAATTCCCGTAATGAACGGAAATGGGACGTACGCTAAGAGGTGTGCGGAAGTGTGCTGTAAATGTGTGGGTGGTGCGTGTATGTTTGTGTGGAAGAGTAATGAGCGGGTGGTGGGAGAGTAATGAGTGGGTGGTGGGAGGCCTGGCACCCTAGGTGCACCGCTGCGGGTGGCTGACTTTCCGTCACCTGAGTAGGTTGAGGAGTTTGAATCTGGAGGATAACTTGTAAGCTTAAGGCTCGCGGCGCTGAGTTAATTGTCCCGGATCCCATTGATCGATCTCGTCTTCGTTGAAGAAGAGGGATTTTATAGGTCCCCTAATGAGGGACTTTGGGCGCTAGAACTCCTGTTGCTAGGGTTCATTGGCCGCTGATCGCTGTCGATGATTATCGGCATGTCGGCTATCATTTAGCAGTGGCAGGCAGACTACTGGGTGTTACCAGCCACGCTTGGCCTGCCCCTTGAGTTGGGATTGGCGAGTTGTCTATGGGCAGCCACCTGAATTGTGGCTGGTAGCGTTGATTGTTTCTCCATTGGTTGGTTTTTCCTACTCTTTTGCCGTTTTTCGGCAGCCGCATTAATGAGATACAGGAGGCACCCGTTGGCTGCTGATTGTGGGCTACCACATAGGCGTCTCGTGTCGTTAGGCTTTCACGGCCCATTAGGTGCCTGTACTGTGGGCTGGGCTCCAGATCTTCTTGGGCTTTAGTATTGGACCCAACACTAGCCCCCATGTCTGGGTTGACCAGTGGCCATGGCCTGGCATGTCCCTTGGGGCCAATTCACGGTCTGACGATTTCCCTCGAGATGCTCCAACACTTGTCGTCTTTTGGGCTCGTGCCTTCCTCAAGTATCTGCGCAGGCCTTTCTGACGTTGCAGCGATTTGGTGCCTAGATTGGAGGATTTGCACACCTGGGTTTGCATCTGATTTGAGGGCTTTTCATATTCCACGAAAGACATCTGCCGGGAAGCGTGCCTCACCGAGCACAAGAAGGGTGCCATTTTGTCCATAAATAGGAGGGCCTCTTAGTGGGTGTAGTGCATCCTTTGGTTGTCTTTGAGGGAACAATGGAAAGGTTTTGGCTTGCTCCACCTTTGGTGGGGATCCGCGAAGGTGTTGGATGGACTAGCTGGAGATCCAAAATTCTTGGAGAAGATTGTCTTCACGTCCGTGCTGCGGTTGATTCCGCATGCTAATGAGGGTGGTTCGGCCACTCCGTCGTTGTCAAGTGCCTCCACTCCATGGTGCGGCTCGTCCAAAGCACTGTGGGATCGCGGTGGAACTTTCACGGGGGTGTTTCCCGCTGGTGAAGTGCGTCGCTCATGGTCTTCACTTCACTTAGTGCGCAAGCCATGGAGGAGCCAGAGAGGGGAGCCTCAGTGCGGGAGCTGCATGGGGTTCCCTTGTTTGGTCCCCTCCCGGAGGCTCCTGAGTTGGGTGTTGGTTCTGCCTCGGTGGATAACACTGGGATCGTCTCCACCGTGGCCAGGCCAACACGCGACTGCCCCAGGTGGCTTGTTGGGTAACCAGTGGCGAGGCCGTGGTGATCTCATATGGATCACGTTCCCTATGCTTACTCAAGCATCCACGACAGTCGCCGTGGGGCCTGGGCCCCATGCCGTATCTTCTTCCTCTTTCTTGTACCTTTGCTGTTGCAAATCTTGTACTTTGTAAGGAAAGCCTTGATTAATGAAAGAAGTAGTCCCTTTGTCTTTACTCTTCTGTTTTGTACCAAGTACTTTCTCTTACTAATTGCTTTCCCCCGTTGTGTCGTACCCTGTTCCGCACGCTCAAGTATCTTCGGACGCTTGAGGTTAGTTTTTCCAGTTCCGCCCCTTGTGCCTATATACTGACCGTCGTTGGGACGACGCGGCTCAATGGCAGCCTCTAACGTTTGGGGCCGCGGAGGCTAGAACGCCACTGACGGCGGTCACACCCATCTGTCTATCTGGTGCATTAAGTGCACAGGAGATCATGAGGCGCTGCGTCATAATGATTCGCCTTGGAAATGTGCGAGGCTTCAGGGATTCTCCACGTGGAGCGCGCTCATTGGCCTTGTTTTGGCACTCTTTTCCTTCAGAGCACAGCCGTTTCTGGGGAGAACTTTGCCTATTTAAACGCACAAATCCCTTCTCAAATAACGCACTCTACTACTTCTTTGGCGGTGTGACATTTTGTATTGCTTGCAATCCTTCCTTCTTTCACCTGCTCTTATTGCAATCCTGATGGAGGAGTCGTCTTTGTTGTCCAGATCGGGATATTCTTTAGCAGAGTCCGAAACTGGGACCCCTGCTTCTAGGATCCCGAGTGTCGCCGCATCGGAGGGGCGTCACTCGGCGGCTGCTGTCGTGGGCCTTGTGCGATTCCCGAGGGCGTCTCCAAGCTTTGAGAGGGCGAAGAGGTCCAACAAGTCCTCACGGGAGCATGACCCAGGGAGGGCGGATTTCTCGCTCCAACAAGTTGCCAAGGCGGTTGAGACGTCAAAGCCCGGGTGCAAGTTGCGGTAGCAGAGATAGAGAAGTTGAGGGCCCACGCCGTGCATTTTGAGGAAGCATGGGTAGAATCGGAGGCGAGGGCGTCCAAGCTCGCCAGTGCTAACATGGGGGCTCGAGCCCACATTTTGGCTCTTCAAGAAGAGCGTGAACAACTACGGCGATAGTTTGGGACAGAGGTCGCCGGATGGGGACTAAGCTGAGGTCGAGGTTCCTACAGGAGGAAGTCGGCCCTACGCTGGAAAGGAACTTCCAGGACGGCATCCGTCTCAACCGGAGACTAGTCTCGCTGGAGGATCCAAACTTCCGTACCAGCGTCCTAGATTCTCAAAACTCCAGTGCCCAGACACACGCGGATCTGGTGGAGTATTCGGCACCAGGTTCCTCTGCGGCACATGAGGGACGTTAAATGTATTCCACTGTCATAAGCTGTTGTAAAATGTTATTAATGAATATCATAATAAAATTCAACACTTAGCTGTGCCATTTTATTTTCCGTGGTTTGCTATGGCTGAATAGTTTGTTCTCATTCCCGTACGTTTCTTTCGGAAGTCCCGCTATCGTCCTTTCCGGCGATTGAAATCCCTACATTAAATTGAGGTGTGACAGCGGGGATCTTTGTCAGGCTGCTGAAGTGATATCGATTTGCAGTCTGTCAAACGGTCATGATTGCTAACTGCTCTGGGACCCGTGACGCTTCCACAGGGCAGGCACGCAGCCTAGCCACTCTGTGGAGGCGTCGTTTGGGTTTCTCGCGCGTTGGCACTTCATTGCCTATTTAAATCAGTCTTCTGTAAAATTTCCTTCGTTTGTTTCCTTGCGCTGAAAATTTTCCAATATTGTCCCACAAGGTGAGAGAGAGATGGTAAAGAAGAGAGAGTCTCCTTCCTCCTCACGAACTTCTAGTGTGAGTCGACATGGGGTCGACAACACAGGGTCATTCTTGACGACTAGTGCCATCGCCGCTCTGATGGTAGATTATGGGATCCCCAGCGGTTGGGGTTATCATGCTTCTGGCTTCACGGATAGAGTCAACACTCCACCAGATGGCTTCGTCACAGTTTACGACCACCATCTGAGAGGAGGGCTACGTTATCGCATGCCATGCACTCTGTATACCTGGTGGAGGCCTCTGTATACGCTGGTGGAGGCGTTGGGCTTTCCTGTGGTGAGGCTTCACCCTAATGCCCTCCGTTATCTGGTCTCGCTGTGTATCTTCGCTCGCCTTCATAGCGGCTCTTTCGACACCATGATGGCTAGGTTGATCTTTTGCTTCTCGGAGTCAGAGGACTGGATCTCCATGTCGCTGAAGACCGGCTTCCACTTTTGAGGGATCAATCCTGACTCGGTAAAGAACTGGAAGAGCCGATTCTTCTTATTACAGGAGCCCTGTGACTCTAAGCTTCCGCATGAGTGGAACCCAATTTCAGAGTTCTTCCACGATAAAGTGTCGACGGATGATGCCAAGGAAGCAGTGGAGTTAGTCGCCGCCACTGAATCCCATATGGAAAAGTTCTCCATCTAGGGCTATTTTTTGACATCCATTACGTTTGAGGCCACTAAGTGGGGGCCTTCGTCGGGTTGACGCATCGTCGGTCCTGCAAAAAAGGATCCTGGGGAAGTCGTCATTCCTCCACCGTCCGGAGGGGATGAGGAGGAGAGTTGTTTGTTACTGGAATCGTCTTTGGATGAGGAGGAGATTGAGGTTCCCTTGAAGAGGTTGAGGGAGGCCGGAGGTACCTCCACGCGGAGGTCACAGAGGTTGGCTGTTGGTTCTGCTGTGCGGGTTCGGGCTCCAATCCTGAAGGCGATGTCAAGCGTCGGGCCTAAGGAGGAGCTGGCGAACCCGTTTTGATTCCAGCCGTGGCGCTAGCTGAGTACGGCATCCCTGTAGTGGGGCTTTATTCTGGTGAGGAGTGTCCTGCGCACTCCTTCGTTGATCTGGAACCACCGGAGCTAGTCATGGAGGCAGCTCTGGGCACGGCGGGCGGCGCATTGGTCTTCGGTGACCCGGAGGAAGCATGCACTCCAGCGCCGAAGCTTGAGGGATCTTCGGAGATGGCTGTGATCTTTGTGGAGCCAATTTTGGAGGGTGGGATCGTGGAGGACGTCCCCGTGGCGTCGGAGGAAGAAGTCATCTTGGAGGCCAGCCCGCCGAGCGTCGAGACGGCTTCAAAGCCGGAGCCCCCAAGCGTTCCTTTGTCTTTCGCGCTTTCGATCCATCATAGCCTTGCGGTAGTCACAGTTGAACATGAGGAGCCCTCATCTGCGTTAGGAGATTTGGTAGGTCCTCCGAACGCCGCTTCCGTTCAGGTACAATCGCTCTGAACTGGTTGTTCTTTTGAAGTCATAATTTTTAGAAATTCTTATGATTTCTCCATTTTCCACGCAGATTCCTGAGGATGCTGATCCTCTTGATGAGCTAGCCACCCTTCTGCATGGGACCTTTCATCGCGGGCTGCACGTCGTCCACCGCACAAGAGACCAGGTCATTTCCCTTCAAGGGGACAGCGAGCGGGCGCAAGAAGAAGTCAGGCACTTGCAGCTGGAAGTGGAACGATTGGAGGCGGCGCTCACCGCTCTTGAAGATGACAATTCACGCTTGTCCAAGAATCTGAGGGGGTGTCTCTCTCGTTGATTCCCGCGGGTTATCCGTTACGACCAGAGTACGGAATGTAGCCCGTCGACCCACGAGCCCCCTGTGTCCTCCAGCTTGGTCTTTATCCCGTGTAGCAGTGTACGGTTGGTGACTTCAATCTGACTATTAGTCTGAGGGTACGCCACGGACATGTGGACCAGCCTGATGCGTAAATCAATGCAGTACCTTGCGAACCATTTTTTGGTGAATTGGGTTCCGTTGTCGGTCACTACGACCTCGGGAATCCCAAAGCGGCAGATGATCCTTTGTCGGAGGAATTCCGTTGCATTCTGCTCGATGATTCAAGCCAAGGGGACTGCTTCTACCCACTTAGTGAAGTAGTCAATACCGGCGATTAGGAACTTCCATTGCCTGGAGGCCACAGATAACAGTCTAAGGATGTCGAGCCCCAGTACGCAAATGGCCACGGGGATTGAAGGCTGTGCAACTCTGTGTGCGGTAGGTGCAGCATGGAACGTGGACTTGGCAGCTCTCGCACTTCCTGACGAATTCCAAGGCATCTTGCTTCAAAGTTGGCCAATAGAGACATTGTCGCATGATTTTGAACTCAAGGTTCTTTCCCCCAATGTGCGAGCCGCATACGCCGAGGTGTACTTCGCTTAGAGCATACTCGACTTCCTCGGGGGTGAGGCATTTCAGGAAGAGAGTAGAATATCCCCGCCTATATAGCCTCCCGCCGAGGAGTGTGTACTAGCCTACTGTCTTCTTGGTCTGTTTGGCCTCGTCGGCGTTGTCGCGTAGAGTTTTGTCGGTCAGGTACTTTCTGTATGGAGTCATCCCGTTGTCCCCCGCGTCGACCCGCAGCACTTCTTAGTCAAAGGAGTCGATGCTGGGTGCGGCCAGAGTCTCTCTCGGTTCCCTGGCGTACTGCTCTGGGGACCCCGTTGCTGCATTCCTAGCCAGGAGATCCGCTTTCTAGTTATCGGACCTAGGGACGTGCTTGATCAGGAAGTGGTCAAACCCTTGGATCATGGTCTTTGCCTTTGCCAGGTACTTCACATGCTACGGGTTTGATGCTTCGAAGTTTCCTTGGATCTGGTTGACCACGAGCTCGGAGTCGCTGTGTACGATCAATAATTTTGTGGAATATTCTTTGGCCAGGCGAAATCCTGCGAGATGGGTCTCGTACTCTGTTACGTTGTTGGTAGTTGGGAAGGTCAGCGCGATAGAGTATGTAATCTCCATGTTGTCTGGAGTCTTCAGCACGACTCCAGCTCTGCTACCTGCTTGAGTGGACGATCCATCCACGCTCAGGGTCCACACCGCGACGTTGAGGTCTCCCATGCTCCGCGGGCTGCTAGGGTCATCCAGAGCTGGGGTCGCCGCCTTGACAATGAAGTCCGCTAGGGCTTGACCCTTGATGGCCGGCCGAGGCCGAAACTCCACGTCAAACTCTCCCAACTCCACAGCCCACTTGACCAACCGCCTGAAAGTCTCTGGTTTCTACAGGATTGACTTCAGATATTGATACGTTAGTACGATGATCTGGTGTGCTTGGAAGTAGGGCCGCAGTTTCTGCGCCGAATAGATGAGCATCAACTCGATTCTTTCGGCGTGCGGATAGCGGGCCTCTACATCTATCAGTACCCGGCTTACGTAGTATACCGACCGCTGTGCTCCCTCATGCTCTCGGACCAGCACGAAGCTGAGGGACGTTCCTGACGTAGCCAAGTAGAGGTACAGGTCCTCGCCCGTGCACGGTGAGCTCAAGAGAGGTGGGTTGGCGAGGTAGGTTTTCAGCTCTTTAAAGGCTTCGCCACATTCCTCGGTCTACCGAAATCCTGATGATTTTGTGCCCCTAAGTGCCTTGAAAAAGGGCAAGTACTTCTCTGCGGATCTGGTGAGGAACCGCGAGAGGGCCGCCAGCCGCCCGGTGAGTTTCTGCACTTCCTTCACCGTCCGCAATGGATTTAAGTCGAGGATGGCTTTGATCTTCTCTGGGTTGTCTTCGATGCCACGGCGGGATACTATGAAGCCTAGGAAATTCCCCAAGGTTACCCCAAACGCGCATTTGGCAAGGTTAAGCTTCATCCTGTGCGCCTGAAGGATCTGGAAGGCCTCCTCTATGTCGCTGATGTGGTTGCCGGCAACCTTACTTTTCACGAGCATGTCATCAACATACATTTCCACATTCTTTTCGATTTGAGTCTCGAACATATTGTTCACCAAGCGTTGATAGGTTGCCCCGGTATTCCTGAGGCCGAAGGGTATCACCTTATAGCAGTATGTCCCCTGATCGGTCATGAAGGAGGTATACTCCTCATCCTCAGGGTGCATCTGGATCTGGTTGTAATAGGAGTAGGCATCCATGAAGTTTAGGAGCTTATACTCGGACGTAGAGTCCACAAGCTGATCAATCCTGGGGAGAGGAAAGTTA
>JAOVVI020006307.1:0-13270 GCA_028571085.2 Nepenthes alata | reverse complement strand
AGATAGAATTAAGAACCCTAATAATATTAGCTAGTGATTGATTGTGCACTATTTTCAATAGTATTGTAATTAAGTCATCCAATTGTTATGTCGTTTATGTGATAATTTTACGGTAAGGTTAGGACTATATATGCCAACTTTGTAAATTAAATTCAAAATAGCTAAATTTAATCATTAACTCGATAACATATAATGAGTAATCCCAACTCTAATTTATAGCCATAGGTTAAATCGTAGATAAATGACATTATCCATAAAAATGAATTTATTAAAGTAAACTTAGACATATGATAATAGAAATTAAACTCATGAAATAGATCCGATCGCGTCACTCTAGATCTCAGATGGGTCTAGTAAAAAAATGGATGGATCCAAACTCGAATGCCTAAACTCAAATCATTAGAATACAATGGATTATTGAAGGGTATGAATCTATTAGAGATACTAACCAAAAAAAAAGAATCTATTAGAGCCCTCGTATGATTTTCTTGCCAGAACAAATGGGTTGTTAGACTGAGGCTATGGAAATCAATCGCCATACCAAGATAGACAAGTTATCAAAAAACAAATAATAGAAGACCGATCAAATCAAAACACCATATCTAAGACCATCTTATTAGTACATACGAATAAGCTATCACGTCGAAGGAGACTCGTAGACAGGGACGTTCTCTATGGATGTGAATGATCACTTAACCATACTCGAGCGCGATCAATGCCTTTTGAATAAATGTCCCTTCAAAACAAGAGGGCGGTTACAATCAGGATGATCATTATCATCATCATCGTAGCTATTGCATCTTATGCTTTTTAATCGTTTGCATCTCTCTAGCTATTAAACTTCCTATTGCCTACACTTTTCGATGGTTATAAACTTGTATTCTAAATATTCGAAGGTAGAGTAAGTCCTCTAGAAGCATTTTCTCCTCATTTTTCTTACTTACCTTTGAGTTTGACTACTGAGACTCAAACTTTAGCATTGTAAGATAAATTGAAAAGGGAGTCACATCCCTTTAACTGTTGAGATTTGAAGCATATATACAACTGGTGTAATGAAAGCAAACCCCAAATCCCCTATTAATTCAACCATCAATCTCTTGTGCTGGTATATAAAATAATAATATGTAATCAAGTATATAAATTATATAATAATATTTAATACAAATTTTTTTTTTTAACCAAAGTAAAATCACAGAACAACTTCTGAACAGTATTTACTATAAATATTAGGTTAAAAATAACCCATACGAGAGTCATTCACAATAACTCATATAAACAACCGGTTGAATATAACAACTAGCCGACCTAGTAACTATATTAGAGAAAAATTATGACGAAAAAATGAGTAACCAATTGGTAAATTATTTTACGATCAAAACTAAAATAATATATCCAACTTTAGCGAATGATGGAGTTCGAACCATACTTCAACTGAATGTCAAAAATCTTATTATTCTCCATTTTATCTGTCCTATTTATTCCTTGTGGTGCCTCTTGTGTTTTTTCTCTAAGATGTTCCTAAATATCATTAGGGAAACACCCTTTAATTATTCTTGATATAAGTGGCATCTTATATATTTATCTACAATTATAAACCTTGTTAGATACAACCCACAACAAGCTGGTCAACCTAAAATTAAAATAAGGCCCAAATATCAACGGCCCACGTATAGGAGTATTAAACCGATCCGATCTTCTGAATAATTGTTCTATAGGGTATTGAATGGAGTATTTAATTCTGACGAATGATTACAGTCAACTGATGGATAATAATGTACTGCTAAACGCGGATATTCTGCCCTCGTGCGCTCAAGCGTCTCTTAAACGTGAACATTCTACCAGCGCACGCTCAAGTACCGATTAGGCATCCCTCAGCCTTGAACATTCTGCCTTACCACGCACAGGCACATGTCAGCGCCAGTCGAGTATCTATCAACTTGATGTGACCTAATCTAAATTTAATTTTATTTAATTAATTAATATTATGATAAAATTTAAACTCCAGCATTGCACTTGTGTTTTTCTCTAAGATGTTTCCTAAAATTTAACTTTTAACTCAATTTTTTTATTTTTTGACCGTAATTTTAATTATAGTAACTTAATTAATTAATATTATAATAAAATTTAAACTCAAATATTACCCTTGTATTTTTCTATAAAATGTTCCCTAAAATCGCATTAAAACTTTCTTTGTTATCGTCGGTGTCGGCGTACATGCTTCCTTCAGACATTTATCGTCATGTAAAAATCTCTAGCAGCTATAAAATTAAAAATTAAAAAAATTACTATGTGAAATTTCCAATGAAGTAATCTAAATTCCAACACTTGCCTTTTATGTTTGTAAAATTTAATTATTATTATTTAAAATTTTGATTTAAAATATTTTAAATTCATGTTCAGATTTACTGTTCATAAACAGAAGATCTACCATACTTTGTCGTGTGCTATCAGAGTCAATTAAATGAGTTTTCGTGAAGATACGAAGGTTAGTTCTAAAAGGGTGTCAACAAAGGAAACGACGTCAGCGCTATTTCGGGTATGTCCTTTTTTATGAAGATATATTTAATATATTTTTAAATTTTACTATTAAATAAAAATTTAAAATTAGAGATTTTAAATTATAAAAAATTATAAATAGTATTTTTTGTAAATTGTTTTTATTATTGGATGTTTGACATATTTTGAATAATATATTTCTATAATTTTTATACTTATCCCATAAAAAAATCAACAAAAATATATCTTATAATTTATCAAAAAATTAAGTTTAAAATTTAAAATTTACTTTTTCATTTACAAAACAAAAAGATCATTTTATGGAACTCATCTATTATTCAATAAAAAATATTCAATATATATATATTATTGTTGATCAACTTGTGTGGTGATATATATCTTCTTTTACACACACTGTGTAAGAAAATATTTCAATAATGAGTTATGTTGGGTCCCAATCTAAGGCCCACGAGCATCTCAAGCCCAGCCTAACTGCGCAGGGAGTCTACGTGGCGCCCAGCTGGCGGAAGGCAACGGACATCCTGCAGCGCATTAATGAGTTGCCGAAAAATAAACAGAAAAGAGAAAAAACCAACCAATGGGGAAGCGACCAACGCTGCGACAGCGGCCCAGGCGGCCACCCGTAGGCAACCAACCAATTCCAACTCAAAGGGAAACCAAGCGTGGTCGGCAGCAGTCAAGAGCCCGCCTGCCACCGTAAAGCAACAGCCGACATGACCGGCGATCAGTGACAGTGACCAGCGGCGAAGGAACCCTAGCGACGGGAGTTCTCGCGCCCAGAGTCCACTCGAGAGAAGCCAATAAGAATTCTCTTCCTCCGCAGAAGGAGGGGACAATCTGGCTCCCTTCTTCGAGAGAACAAGAAGAGAAAGCACTCAAACTAAGACAAGATTCGAGTCTTGAGGCCACAAACGAGCTCGCTCCTCTCAAGATCTTAATCCCCAAGCCTGCTCAGGCAGTAAAAAGTTAGCCACCCACTACGGTGCACCAGAGAAGCCAGACCTTCTGTTACCTGCTCATTGCATTTTTCACTCTAATTCATAAGCATCACTCACGCATCATCAGCACACGTCCGCACTTCGCCTAGCGCGTGTGTCATTTTTGTTTATTGCGGGAATTTGCTGACTTGAGCATCGGAGTGGCCGTGGTGGGAGAAATCTCGCGGGACATCTGACCTCTTATTCGTTGTTTGTGTTTTGCAGGCCTGGGTTAAAAGATACGGAGATCGGACCCTCATCCTGACTCTCCGACGTGATCAGGAACCCCGAGGCCCCCTAATCCGTACGACAACCGCGGGTCCGGGACGCAACAAGTTATTTTCTTTAAAAGAATTTTTCATAGAAGGTATGACAAATATTGTTTTTAGAAAGATATTTCCTGTTTTAACTATTGAATTCAAATTTAATGTCCAAAATTTAAAAATGAAAAGTATTTAAAATAGTTATATTTTTAAATTTTTTGATAATATTATCTTATAAATATTAAATCTAACATAAATAAAATTTTAAAAAAAACTATTCAAATAATATTATTTATTATTTAAATTTTAGCTATTAATTTCTTTTAATCTAATAAATAAAATTAAAAAAAAATAAGGTAAGAAAAACAGGATCCCTAAATCCTCTAACTCTATTTTTCTCTTCCTTCTTATTATATCAAATTGTGTGGAAAGAGAGAAAATAGAGAGAATATATAACATTTTATTTTAAGCGTATATATGCATAAATCAGACGCACATCAGGTATGGATCAATCTGTCTAAAATATATATAAGCGCCCCAAAGGTATCATTCACATGCAAGTTTATTAGTCCAAAATATACATATATATGATTCGGGTACTAATCAGATATCACTCGATCTGACTTATTATAATAAAAAAAATTAATTTGACTCAAATTTTTAATTAGTTTTGATAATTTATCAGTTTAATTAAATTAATTATTATTTTTTAAAAAATAAAATTAAAATCCATATCTCACATCTTTTTTTTTTCAATTTTTTTTTTCTTTTTCAATTTTCTCATTATATATATATATTAGTAAATTTCTATGGTTTTGGCAACTCATTTCTGAGTCGAGTTCGGTAAATATTTTGTCTTGCTTTCCAACGACGAATTCAGGGTGGCTGCAACGCGCAGAGCGTTGCAGCCACATGCGACACGAATGGGAGCCGTTGGATTAAAAAATCCGACGGCTCCCGTTTTATATTTAAAAAAATTATTTTTAGCTATTTTTATTTTTTTTTTATATTTTTTTCTGTTTCTATTAAGAAAACAAAAATTTTATTATATATTTTTTTAATTTTATTATTATTATTTTTTAAAATAGGAGCCGTCAAATTTCAATCCAACGGCTCCTATTGGTATCGTAGGAGCCGTGCGCTGCAGCCCCCCGGTTCCTCCAACGACACCACCCTACACTAAACCCGACCGAAAGAACATCACCTAAAAGCCAATAGATTTCATTCAGCAAATTGGCAAAAAAAAAAAAATCATCGTCGTTAAATCAGTTGGTGACTACGTAAGAGAAAATCATCCCAAACTAGACCTTGTCACCTCGTAAGCCAAGAAGCACGCCGCATTTGCTGGAACACTCCGGGCCATGGCGGGGCCGAACCCTTTGTACAGGCCTCTGCCACCCTCAGCCGCCACTATCTTTTTGAAGGTGTCGATCGACCCGGAAAACTTGGGCTCCTTGTAACTGTCTACTTGAATAACACTCTTCACGACATCTGTTGGGTAGACGGCCAGCCAAAAGGAAGCTCCGGCCAAGCCACCGGCAGCCATCAAGGAGCCTCTTCCGAGCCCGGAGGTGTCCTTCCCTCCGGCAAAATACTGCTTGAGTGCTTCGTATACGCCGAACATCGCTGCATTGCCTGGCACTTCACGAGCCAGCGTAGGAACCAAGCCCTTGAAAAGGCCCCTCGCACCCGCTTCTGCAAGGACGTGTCTTACTACGTCCATTGGACCGCCGTACTTCACCGCCATGGCGGTTGAGCCGGTGGCTGCTAGAGCACCCTGAGCTTGCAACCTGTCAGGAACAAATTAAGGGTAAAATCATAACCTTGTCTACTAGATGGCTAATTCAATTACCAAAATAAACTTGGCCGGCTAAAATTATCAAAACACATTAAAATACATTAGATCAATACTTAATCTTAACAGTTGGATTTGATAGGATAAAATTATCACAGTTAAGGGGTACCAGAAGACTTTAAAATGAAAAGAATTTTAAAAGATCATACACAGAAAATTTAAGGACAATGTTGAATTTATATAATTTTCTCTCTACACTATGTAAATTTATATAGGTGAGTCTTGTGGGTCCAAAGGTCCCCCACAACCTGATCCACATCCAGTTTTCATCGTGTTGTCCGCAACAGCTGAAATCATTGGTCAAAATCGAAACCATCAAACCATTTTTGAAAAGACAAAAGTTCAAATTCAAGCAAATGATGTTTTACTCACCTGCATTTGATCAGCTCCGTTGGGCAAGCCAAGAAAGAGACAGCAACCCCAGCCCCAGAGCCACAAATGATCTGCTGGCTCACGGAAAGTGGAGCGCCGTGTTCAGACCTCAACAATGATTCGAATTGCCCCCTCACAGTGAAAAGCACGGCATTGAATGCAGCCACGGTGGCAAGCGGGGCTCCCATTCCTTTGTACAGGCCCCTTGGACCTTCGGCAGCTAGTGTTTGCCTCAAAGCATCAATGGCACCCGAGTATCTCGGAGGCTGACCGGGAAGAGGAGCAGGCTGGCTTTGCAACTTGACTTTGATGGTGTCAAATGGGTGGCCAATGACCAGCTGAGCAGCCCCTCCGACAGTCCCGGCTGTTAGGTCCTTTGCAACATCTGCCATCTGTCGATCAATATCCAAGAGGCTGGTGAGGACACTTTAATTTCTAAAAATGATGACACATTAAATTAAAGTTTATAGTTTATTTATAAATATTAGAATTAGCAATATTATTTTATACTAGACTATCAGACCAAAATACATATCTTTTTTACCAAAAAATCCACAAAAAGAACTGGTATGCAAATGAGAAAATATAAAGTTCCCGCAGCAACATACCTCAAACAGTGAAAACAAAATCAGAATACACCGGCTGGGAGAATTTAGGCTTTTAAATTATTTATAAATTACCAAACGACTTTGATTTTAGTTAATTTATATTAAGAACCCTGTTTTTAAAAAAATTACAAAATAAACTAATGCATCCAAAACATATTGAAATCCCAAAAAAAAAAATAATCATGTTGAGTATTCCAACAAGCTGGCCAGGGAGAAGTGTCAGCGTTTCTAATATCAATAGGAGTAATTTCTCACAATCCTACATTCCATCTTATGGCTTCCAAGTACGAACTACCAGTTGGATAAAAAATTGATGCTTCCACTGCAATTTATATGTTACTCTAATCCTTTCACAAGCAACAACCACAAATGTCTCAATCTATGGCTGACAGATCCGCCTGCCAGAGTTCCTTGTGTTCACATATGCCGAAGTCCAAAATCCAGCATCGCCTATAAAATTTGTCCACTACCATTCTCGAGATTTCTCATACAAACATTAAAATTATAAAAGAGGAAGCAATTTTGAGAAAATTTGAATAAATTTCGATATTTACAACAAGTTTCTTGCCAGGTGACACCATACTTGGCAAATAATTCTAGAGACAATAAAGCAATAATAATGCCTTTTGTTTTATTAAGTGGGGTTAGTTATATGAATTTGCTTTCTCCATTTCACTCAATTTAATACAATATTCTCATAGTAGAAGCAGATTAATAACATTCCTAATCACTGAATACTGCTGTTGTTGTTTCCACTAGCAGCTATAGGGAAGAGAATAATCTGATTGGGCATTATTGTGCAACATAAAGCATACACATTCTAATCAGATGGGTGAAAAAAAAAACCTAAATATGGCTTGTCATTTGCTTCATAGCTACCTGAGTTCGTGATTTGAAAGCATGCATTATTTCTAACTCTCTGCTGTACAGACTCCAAATAGTATTATATGAACTGGATTATATGGTCAGTCGGATAAGAATTTCGATTTAGGCAGCTTAAACCTTCTTGAAGGATCTTCAGTGACATCTTTATGCCATTAAAATCAAAAGATTTATCCTATTTCCTGTCCCTGTCTCCAAGAAAAACAAATAAAAACGAAAAACACCAAATCGGTAATAAGCTAAGTAATTATTGTTAAAGGGGTCAACAAACCTTAAGGGCATTTCCAGAAGTTTCTGAGTCCTAGTATTACAATGGTTCTTTATAAGCAATATTGGAATTTCCTGAAGTTTTTTAATCTTCAAGTATTAAAAATGGACATTTTTTAAAAGGAAAATTGGAATAACAATGTTGTTAAGAAGATGAGAGACAGAATTATGAAGAAGAAAAGTTATCCTCATAACACATTATGTCACTGGACAAAGAAATCAGAATCTGTTACTACTTGTACAATATAAAAATCGATGATGTCAAGCAACTGATACAGAGTTTTAATAATAGATCAATGAAAAATTAGCTTGAGTTAGGAGAATTTCAAGACATAATCCATAATAATTTTTGGTTTGGATACGGGTATTGAAATCACCAAGAAAATCTTATCAAAACAGCTTTGGTATTCCCTTCCCATCAATCTAATTTCAGTCGATACATCCCACCAATACTTGCTAGACAACTAGAAATGCTTACTATATAGCTTAAATTATAGTGCTAACTATGATAGTATCAACTAGAAGTGCTTACATCCTTCCAATACCCACCAATACAAGGTATTATAATACTATGAAGCATGGATGAAAATATTTGTATCGGTATCGATTGCAAATATATTAGTATTAGATATATTGAACAATACATATTAATAACAGATATGTCAGAAGGAAAAAATTAATGAAAATCATAAGATGACAAGGTTGTACCAACTGATATATCGCGATATATTACCGATACGGAAACATATTGCGATATTGTTATGGTATCGAAAAATATTGGTATCGGAAGGTTTCGATAACGACACATATTGGCTTATGATGCCTTCATAGGTATCAACTAAAAGTGCTTACATCCCACCAATACCCAACGGTCTCTTTAAAATTACAAGGCAAGACTGCATATAATATATCAAAAAGTTATCTGATCCTTTCTTGAACCTGGTGCGTAGCCGGAGTTTCATGACCAGGTGGCCCTTTTATTACCTAACACTCCAAAAAGTTACTTTCTCCCTTCAAGATCTAGATATGTGTAACTTGGTTATCAAACAAACCTATGCAACAAAATCAAACTTTCTTTGTGCACACTTAATCGCCAATTCACTTATAAAGAAGCACGGCACTTTCCAGCTCATACACATCCTTCTTGATAAGAGAATACAAATTAAGCATACAACAATTCAAGCATGTTAATTCCCCAAGAACTTAGTAAAGCTGACAGTTCCTTTACAAAAGAGAAGAACCCGACATTAATCGAACACTTTGGATGGAATAGTCCATTATAGACCCTTTTTTTTAAAAAATTTTGCTTCCTATTTCCAACAATGATAATTTTATCTGAACAAATTGAACAGCTAAGGCTAATGCAATGAAAATAGGTTAAAATGGGATAGCCCTATCTCAAAATCCTAGTTGTCCAAGTTATCAAGATAAATTCTCATTAGAGTACGGGAGTACTTTAACATGGGATTGCAGCTTCCAATGTGAAAACATATTGACTCCCAATAAAGTAATTCAAGGAGCAATAAAAAAATCTGAATGCACTGGAAAATGATTAACCCAATCACATAATGCTGCGACTCAGAAAGGAGTTATGCTCATCACGATTTTGTTTCGGGGAAATAGATACCATCAAAGTTCTAATTTCAAAATTCCATGTTAAAGAACAAATCCAATAGATACTAGCCATCATTTTTGAACCTACATATTCAGGAAAATTCAATTAGGGGTTTAATAAAAAAAATTATTGAAGAGTTCGTTCATACCAGAACTGGCTTCGAATGAATATAGTAGAAAAATGAGGACCAGAGGAAATCGGAACAGCAGAAATCGTCCTAGCAACTGTAACTGCTCAATCGAAACCAATCTGAAACCGAAACCGAAGTCATAAAACGGAATGAACATCAATCAGCAACCGATCAACAAACACTAAACTCAAATACAAGCACTGAACACAAATACTCCATAAAACGAAACTACATCCATTGAGTTTAGTATTTGTGAGTATGCACTAATAGCAACTGTGACTGCTCAATCTGAAACCGAAACTACATCCATAAAACGAAAGGGCCATCAATCAACAGCAGATCGACAAAGACCGAACACAAATACAATAACATGTTGAGAAAGTAGATTACCACACATTCCCAATCATCGCAGAAAAACAATGCGCCAATATCACTACCACTACCAACTCAATACTGGCAATCAAAACACTAAACAGTCATGCGAATGGGAGGCTAGAAACCGATTAGGGCAAAAATTTTCCCATTTTATTAGCAATTTTTTTACTTTCCGGCAAATGTTTCATGAATTATAAACGGTATATAAAGAGAGGGAGAGATCTGGGGTCTGAAGCGCCCTCATCTCCACCTCCTGGTTCGGCTCTCAACCACGTCGTCTCTCTCGTTGATCTTGTCCTCTGACACACTCTTCCTTGTGGCTGTAAATTTACTTTATTTATCACAATGATCTCTCTCTCTCTCCAACAACCAACGGAATTCGGGGAAATTGGCGCCGTCGATTAGGTGGAGAGAGAGACTGTATGAATATAAAAATTCATGAGATAACATGGGACAAGTTATTCAATTAACTGAGCTCTATTATTATTATCATCATCATCATTATCATCTTAACAACTAAAATTGAGTGAAAAATTAAAATAAAATTAAAACAATTTATCAAAATACAAAATTGATCCATTTTTAAGACCCAAATTATTATACGACTTACAAATCGGATAAATCTTTTGGCAGATTCAAAAAGTTGTAAGTATTATATTTATAACTAAAAATCTTGACCATGTGCACCACAATAACTTAGTAAGATGTTAGAGATATACAAGACTCATTTTTTGACATATCATTCGATACTTAAATCAGTAATCTTTCGAAAAAAAATAAAAAGAGAAACAGGATGAATGTTGAGTCTTTATAAGTTTAGAGAATTGAGCTTCGCTTTAAATACACTCTTTATAAGTGCATATATGTCAAAGTATATATTGCCATTTCTTGGTTGAGAGATCTATATTTATAGTCGAGATTTTAACTGATTAGTTAACTTAAAATTATCATTTATAATAGAAGGCATTATATTATATTAAATGTCGACCGTTACCTTAAATATATAACCATTGTTTGAATTGGTTTAGTAACTGTTTAATCATTAATGATTGACTTTCATTTAGCCGTTACCAAATCGGGTTGTCAGCGTGTGGATATTCTTTATTCGATTGACAGTGATCATACGTCAAGACTTTAATATTTATTTCAATATTTGATTAATCTTCCTTATTATTCCAAAAATCAAGATTGAATGATAAAAATTAAAAAAAATTGAGATTTATTTTCTATTTTAATAAATTTTTAAATCTTTCTTTTTATTTTTTTTTTCACTTAATTCTGACCAATGTTATAATAAGGAAGCATAAGTAGTTAGATAACCATAATAGGTCTTGTTGTTGTCCTCCTTGAAATCAATCTTTCTTATTATTTTAAAAATTAAGATTGAATGAAAAAAATAAAGGATTTAGATTTATTTTATATTTTACTAAATTATTTTAATCTTTATATGTTGGGTGTTTTCAAACTAAAAGAAATAAATATTTAAATAGATATAATTATTTAAATAAGTAATATTATTTGTACAGATATATCTTTTCAAAAATATTAGGAATAAACATGTTAATAATTGTAGTGTCCCACATTGGATTGGGGGAGGGGAACGAAGCGTCCTTATAAGGGCATGGACACCTCCCCCCTCGTAAACGCGTTTTGGGGGCGGTGGACTCCGTCTGCCAGGAATAAAATCGTGAGGCCTGTAGGCTGGGGACGCCGTGAAATTCTCCCAGGCCTCGGCCTGTAGGCTGGAGACGCCGCGAAGTTCTCCCAAGTCAAAGCGGACAATATCTACATGCGGGTGCGCCGGGGACGTTACACCAAAAGCCCCCAATTTATAGCGCGCGGGGAAGCAGGCGGAAGCACTAAACACCAAAAGATAACAGCACTAGCGAATCTGCAGAGAATCACAAAGCAGGGCAATCACGCCGGGAACAATGAAAAGGAAAATCTGTGACAAATCTGAGGAGATAACATAACTAGTCATATCCCATCGTGAACATGTCGGAGGCTGAAAATCCAGGCCACTGGCATGGAAGACTAGTGATGAGCCGATTATGGTGGGCCGGCCCAAAAGGGTGAGTGACCCAGAATCTGTAGCGGCCCGATTTTCCCTAGGACAGTCAATGCTTCCGTTGAACAGAGAAGCGTCCCAAGTAGGCCGAACGCAGCCCAAAACAAACGCAGCCCAGATCAAAATCGGCTCACCCACCCTTTCTTGTACTCAACGGTCGCCTGTTCTAATTCTCTGCGACTCCCATGATGACAATCTTTTCTATAACGGAAATCTTCCAGAATCAGAGCACATCCGGGAAGGAAGGCTTTCAAAACAGCGCACGATTCTCAGAGGCAGCCTAACAATCAGTGCGGGCAGAATCGCCATAAAAGGAAAAGAATCCTCATTCCTGACTATTGCACCCCAAAAGTGCACTTGCATCCACACGGGGGAAGGAAACAATCCCCTCAGAGGGCGGGCATCCTGTCTCGCCACATAAGGAAGGTGACAGAAGCCCACGACTATAAAAGGTCATGGAAACTCACTCCATAAGTACGCTCTCTTGCATATCCAAACTAGCAAAAGCTCTCCAATTCTCAAGCATTCAATTACTCTCCCCTCTCTTCTGCTACTAGTTCCCTGCAAACTCAGTACTCAGAGAGGTCGTTCACTGTGAGCACTCCAAGGCCAAAGCCACTCACCACGAGTGCACCTCAATTTATTTTTTTTGTCTGACATATTTTAGACACGCACCGACACATATTAGATATGTTTTGGACACGTCTCGACACATTTTCGACACACTCCTGATGCATCCAAGATCAAAGTTTCGAACAGATTCGGGTCAAGTTTTCCAATTGATTCCGGTCTTCGTTCTTTGAGCTTCGAGTCCTACACACCACAACTTTAAACAAGAGGTTAGGTGACGGCGGGATTTGATTCTACCGAAAATTTTCCAACGCTTAAATCAGTAAGCGACCTTCTGAGAATAGAAGGTGGATGCAAAAGATGCAGAATTAAATGCTGGGAGTGAGTTTATGGATGTAGGTGAGGGTGCACTCGTAGGGAGAGTGGCTTTATTGTTGTTGCTCGTGATGAGCAACTTTTCTAAGTACTAAGTTCGTAAGAAATTAGTAGTAGAGTGAGAGAGCGTTAGGATGCTCAAGAGAGTTAGAGAGAATTTGAGAGCTCGAGGGCTTTAGTGGGCAAGAGAAAGCGTTTGTAGGCAATTGAGAGCATATCCTGATGAGTGAATCTCCATGGCCTTTTATAGCCATGGCCTTAGGTTGCCTTCCTTTGACAGCGAGGCTGGATACCCGCCTTCTGAAGGGATTGTTGCCTTTCCTGCACAAGTATGAGCGCCATTCTTGGCCGTAACGGTCAAGGAGGCGGATCTCCTTCCTTCTGTGCATGATAACC
>JAOVVI020006306.1:0-15746 GCA_028571085.2 Nepenthes alata | reverse complement strand
CTGGTAGGACGGAGGGCTGAGGGCCTCCGTGCTGACGAGATGAGGGCTTCCTAGAAGGACAGAGGGCATCCTGGAAGGATAGAGGGCTGAGAGCCTCCGCGCTAGAGAGAGAGGAGGACGTATGGCCTCCTTGCAGGACAGAGGGCTGATGGCCTCTGTGCTGGCAAGAGGAGGGCCGAGGGCCTCTTGGAAGGATGGAGGGCTGAGGGCCCCTGTGCTGACAAGAGGAGAGTTGAGGGCCTCCTGGAAGGACGGAGGGCTAAGAGCCTCCGCACTAGACAGTGAGGAAGACGGATGGGCTCCTAGCTAGACGGAGGGTTGAGAGCCTCTGAGCTAGAAAGAGAGGAGGATGGATGGCCTTTTGGCAGGATAGAGGGCTGTGGGCCTCCGTGCTAGCGAGAGTAGACCGAGTGTGTAACATCTTGGATTTTTTTTATCTGAATTTTTTTGGGATTAATTATTTTTGAGTGATTTGGGTGTGATAAAAAAAATAAAATTAAAAATTATTAAATATTTTAAAAAAATTTTGGAGAATATTTGGATCTGATGGGCCGGCGTCCGAAGTGAGCCCGTTCGGTCGCCTGAATATCAATTTTGGGTTTTTGTAATTTAAGAAAAAATAGATGTATATTTATATAATAACATGTGTTTGTATGTGTATAATATATATATAATATATATAATAACGTGTGTGTATAATAATAATAATAATAATATTATTATTATTATTATTATTATTAATAACGATGGGAATCATGAAACAGAAAGAGAAAACGAAACAGAAGCAATCGGGGAGAGAGAGGGCAGCGTGAGGGTTAGGGTTTCGTGGGTGACGGTGGGCATGGCTGGTGGTGTTCGGTAGCCGGCGATGGTCGGCGTTGGCTGTCCGGCAACAACAGCATGCGGGCAAAGCGGTGGTAACGGCGGGTGAGGCAGCTGCATGCGTAGAGGCCGGCGCGAGGAGAGGAACCACGCGAAGAGGAGAAAATAGAGGCTTTCGAATCCGATTCTGAGCTCGAGCTAGTTGGTGTAAATTATAAAGGATATGTTCGGATTTAATTAGTAGGCTCATCGATATGCCAGTAAGATCTTGTGAGCACTAATATTTGGGTTTGAGATCTAAGTGATAAGACTGTACCAAGTTTTAAGGAAATAGATATGATTGAGATTTTGATCTTAGGGATTCTGTGATAAAGTGAGGCGTTAGTGTTTATATGTTATTAATGGAGGGATTTAAAGGATAGGACCCGTTCCGTTACAGAGTGTCACCTGGCAGGATGGAGCACTGAGAGCCCCCATGCTGGCGAGAAGAGGGCTGAGGGCCACCTTTAAGGACGGAGGGCTAAAAGCCTCCGCGCTAGAGAGAGAGGAGGTAGAGCGCCTCCTGGCAGGACGGAGGGCTGAGGGCCTTCGTGCTGGCGAGAGGAGGGCGGAGTGCCTCCTAGCAGGACGGAGGGCTGAGAGCCTCCGTGCTGGTGAGAGGGGACGACAGATGGGCGCCTGTCTGGACAGAAGGCTGAGAGCCTCCATGCGAGAGTGAGGAGGACGGATGGCCTCCTGGCAAGACGGAGGGCTGAGGGCCTCCGTGCTGACGAGAGGAGGGTTGAACGCCTCCTAGCAGGACGGAGGGCTGAGCGCCCTCGTGCTGACGAGACGAGGGCTGAGCGCCTCCTAGAAGGATGGAGGGTTGAGAGCCTCTGCGCTAGAGAGAGGGGGACAGATGGCCTCCTAGCTGGACGGTGGGCTGAGAGCCTCCGTGTTGGCGAGAGGAGGGCTGAGTGCCTCCTGGCAGGACGAAGGGTAGAGAGCCCCCGTGCTAACGAGAGGAAGGTTGAGCGCCAACTGTTGAGGGGAAAATCTACTCGCTCCCACCCTTTGGTCGTGTGCAAACTCTGAGGCAGTGGATCGTTAGGTCAATTTCACCGTTACTGAGGCACTTTCAGGGTCAGGAGTGGGCTAGCTGTCTCGACCGAGCACTGTCTGAGTTTGAAGCGAGATCTCTAGAGCTCTCGAGGGCCAATGCATGGGTTGTGAGTCAGATCCGTCACTCAAGGATGTGCTTCGAGAGAGTCGGCGACGGCCCACTGATCTACTGAACACATGCGCCTGACTGAGTAGCGAGATAAGGGCCATGCTTTGCCTGAGCAGGGCTATCTCGATCTACCTCTGATGGCAAAAACACGGATGGTGTTGCCGTTGCTTGAACAGTGTTGCTTGTATTATCATAGGATCCCTTTTTTACTCCGCGACACTGAAGGCCTCTCGAAGGCTGAAAGAATCGTCAAGCTTGTGAAGACAAGTGAGGCACCTTCTCTGGTGCCTGCCTGAGAGAGGGTCTCGATGGCATATCTTTGCCTGCTTTAGTCGGGTGGCCATCCTTTCATGGTTGGGAAAGGCTGACAACTCTACCGCTTCTCTACAGGAAAGATTCTCGCGCCCAATGCTCCACGCCATGGAGCCTATTAATTCTCTCTCCTACAAGGAAGGGGGATCGGGTCTCTAATCACAAATTTGAGCCAGAGTATTGAGTCAAACACTCATCGAGTTCCTGCTCTTGGACTTACGTCCAGCGCCAATCTCCTACAGCATCGCCCAAGCTACCAAAGTGAACCAATCGTTGTGGTACATTCCAGTAGCTAGGCCTCCCTCAAAATGCTCATCGAGTCCCCCATTCCTGCATCCATATACTCTCACAGCACACTCAGCATATTTCCGTGCACCTCTAAGCGTGCGTCCCTTTCTATTCATTACGAAAAACTACTGACTTGAGCGCCGGAGTATTTTCAGTGGAAGAAATCCTGCCGACCTATGACCTTTTGTTTGTAGTTTGTGTTATGTAGGTTCCAGACTAACAGCGACGGAGGCTAAACCCACTTGTGATCCTATCCGGACGATAAGGAACCCGAAAGCTTCCTAATCCGTACGACAACTAGGGACCGGGGACGTAGGCAATTGGTGACTAGATCAAAGCATTCGATCCACAGGCAAGGAAGTCCCACTACGACGGGGATGATCGCTTCAACCACGTAGCAAATATTGAAGGGCGTCTCTCTCGTCGGTTTCCGCGGGATTGTTTGATATGACCAGAGCACGGAAGGTAGCTCATCAACCCAGAAGCCCCCCACGTCTTCTAGTTTGGTTTTCAGCCCATGCAGTATCATGCGGTTGGTAACTTTGGCCTGCATGTTTGCTGGAGGGTACGCCACATATGTATGAACCAATCTGACGCACATACTTGCGCAGTACTTGGTGAACTCCTGCTAGTGAACTGGATTTCATTATCAGTCACCATGACCTTAAAAATCCCAAAACAACAAACGATATTTTGATAGAGGAATTCCGTTGTGTTCTGATCCGTGCCAGAGGGACCACTTCTCTTCCCTCCGGCTGGAGGCAAACTGGCTCAAGAAGCAGTCCGCGAGTTCGGCGAATGAGCGGATGGAGTTTGACGGGAGGCTATGGAACCAAAACAACGCGTCCCCCTGAGGGTGATGGGGAATCACTAGCACATCACGGTCTCACTCGCTCCCTAGAGGGATAGGTGAGTACAAAAGTAGTTGATGTGGTCTATCGGATCCTTTCTCCAGTCATACTCGTCCAGTGTTGGCATTTTGATCTTGCGGGAAATCGGTTGGGTCCGGAGGTCCATGGAAAAGGGTGATCTTCGCAGGTCAGCGGAAGATCGCACGGGCCTCTCCTTGTGTAGGAGGTCCCAAAGCACCATCACCTTTTCCTCCATCGGAGTGTCAGACTCACTTCTCCGCCTGTTGATGACATCGTGGAGTTCCGTGTGACCCTGCTAGTCCCGCTGAACTTGTCGGTTGTAGCAGATTTCCGCGTGGGGCAGTTGCGCACTGCATGTGCTCGTGGCTATTTGTCTCCTTCTGATGCGGAAGTTACGGGGATTGCACTGCTCTAGGCTCTCCTCCTGCTCGTCCCGGCTTGGGTGGCTTCCAGTCGCAATCTGGGCCTTGCTATCAGAGGCCGCCCGAGTCTCGGCATCGTTATACCAATCTAATCTGCCCTTGGGGGTTTTGGTACGATGCCTTCCCCGCCTGGAGGATGATGTTTTAGATGTTGGGGAAGTAGCCCCCATCCAATGTGTGCCTGTCTGGGTGCAGATGGACTGTAGCATCAGCCTCATATCGCCAATTTTTATAGCAAGCTGGTGAACATCAGGCTGTAGACAGACATCAACACGGCTACGCACTGAAGGTTCATCGCTGTGAGCGGCTGCATCTCTTGTTGGGGCGCTGGCTTGCGACCTGGTATTGACCATCTTGGCATAAAGGAGTGAGTGTTGGAGGGAGACGCTAGATTTTTTATCGCGTTCTCACAGATAGCGCCAATGCTGCGTTTCGAGTCCCTAGTTATCGTACGGATTAAGGAGCATTCGGATTTCTCATTGTCTAGAGGCGATCACGAGTAGGTCTGGTCTCTGTCACTGTTAACCTGGAACCCGCACAATACAATTAACAAATAATAGGTCAGAGGTCGACGGGATTTCTCCCACCAAAAATATTTTGATTCTCAAGTCAGTAATCTTCTGCAATGAACGAAAAGGGGGGATGCACGCTTGGAGGTGCACGAAATTATGCTGAGTGTGCGGTGTGAGTGTATGAATACGTGAGTTGAACTCGATGAGCGGTTGGTGGGAGGCCTGGCTCCTTGTATGCACCACGATAGGTGGCTAACTTTCGTAGTCTGTGAAAGGCTGTGGAAGATGAAAGCTAGTCGTAAGTCTGAGAGCAGAAGCTTCCAAAAGAATATGTCTCAATGCCAGGTTCAAATTACAAATTTTGGAATCGATCAGTTTTCCTGTAGAAGGAGAGGGAATATATAGGCTCTAGGGAGTGGAGCTTTTGGCGCGATAATTCCTTTTGTACGAATTCGCTAGCCATTGACCTGCTGGTGGCGGTCGATGATATCAGTTATCACCTTGTCGTGGTGAGAAGACCGTTATGCATCGCTGGCCACCCTTAGTTTACCTTGTTTATGAGGATTGGCTGGTCAGTTATTGGGATCGGTGTAAGCCACGGCTAGCAGGATTGACATTTCCCTCATTGGCTCGCCTTGCTACCTCGCACCTGCCGCTTGCAGCCACATTGATAAGCTGCCGAAAGCACTGATTGGTTGTAGGCGTTAAGCCACCACGTAGACTGCTTGGAGTTCTGGGCTAAATAGTTGATTTGGGCTTCTTCCTGGATTGGGCTTTGCGAGTTTTAGACTTCATCGGTACTGGACCCAATACTATTCAAACAATCTATGCCCCGAATAAATTTAAATTATGAAAAATATTAATTTCTATTTAATTTATTCATCAAATATTAACAATATTGAATAAATCATTCAATTGATGAAATTAGAAACTCATTTTGTAAGTTATAGTCCACATTGACTAAAAATTTATGAATCATTAATATAATTATTCACATGAGACATCTCTATTTTTATTATCAGTGATGAATTATTTATTAATCACTCTTCTATCTTTATATATTTTTTATCATAGCTGATAATTATTTTCATATATTTATTTATTAAACACATATTAGTAATATCAAAGAATAGTTGTATATACATAAGATATTATGTCGTCTCAAGTCTAAGAACAATTTGTAAAACTTTTGTTTAAGCATTCTCATTTGGTATGTAATAAAAAATTTATATAAGAGTCCTTAATTTAAATTAATTTAATAAACTTATTTTCTAATGAGCACCTATACATTCACCACAGTATCAATTACATGGGTAATCATGAATTTGATCACCCCCTTAGTAGGCTAATATAATATGTATCCATCTATATTAAATATTAATATCATGTCTTAATAATTATAAGATCAAAAATATTTAAAATCTGAGCTTATTTACAACCTGAATTCAAAAGTATGATCTCATCTTAGTCATATAGTTAAATCGTTGAAAACTAGGAATTATACTATACAATAAATAATTAAAATTAAACAAGGTAAATATAAATATTTTTTAATAATAATTAAATCAAACTGTATAAAAAATAACATGATATAATTAACTTGTTAGGCATACTATTTATAATATTTTAAACACGTGGAACTATTATTGCAATTTGATACTCCAAAGTTCTAGCTAACCCATGTAAAATGTTCCTAAAATATAAAGTATAATAAAAATGTTTATAAATTACAATAAATTAACTATTTATTTAAAAAATGAATTAAAATATGCCAATAAATTATTTGTATTAATATAATAGATAGGGGCTCCCTATTGAGATCAAGCCTCTTTATATCACTCATAAAGTGTTAAATTAAAAGTCTTAAAATAAAAAATAATTAAGAAATATAAAATAATTTTTTTTTATTTTTTAATAATATGAACTTTTAAATATTTTATAAAAATAATAAAAAAGTATTTTTATATTATTAATATTTTTATTCTATTTATTGATTTGTATTAGATTTATTGGTTTTGTTTTTATTTCGATAAATGAAGATTTAATGGTTTGAAGGGGCTAAAATGACAATTCTAGACGTGCCAAGTAGGAGCACGCACTAGGACGTGTCAAATTTACGGGCGAACCTATATATACTGCACCCAAAATTTCAGATCCTGTTCTCCATTTCGCGTCGGTTAGGGTTTACGGCAAGATGATGGTGTAGATTGGTTATTGCTACACATTTCAGCTAATTCACTTTCACAGGTCAGAAGCTTTCCCTCTTTAAGGTAATTTGGGCGTCAATCGTCGTTCAATTTCGGCGATAATATTCTCTGTTGGTTGAGAGAGTGGCAAAAAAAAGCTGTGTGAGAAGAGGAAGAAAGAAAAGAGAAACAGTTCAATATTTTGAAAAGAATAGAAAAGCTGTGTATAATCAGGTTCTTTTTATGGATGCTGAGCTACGCTGTTTGCCTAATCACGTGTGTCTTTTGTACTCTGAACAGTCAAACCATAGAAATATTTTGAAAACAGAGCTATGCTATGTTTGTCATGCTGGTTGCTTGATTTTAGTACTGTGCGACAGGGATAGATAAAATTGAAAATTTTGAATTCTGGAGAATAAAGTCGAGTAGGTTTTGTTGTGATCATGCAGTGATCTACCTTACCAGTTATTGTGTTCGGACCTAAAAATCATCTGGAAGCTTTAGGTATCTGAGAATTTAGCAGGAGAAATGCTAAGGACTGGTCCTTTCGTAAGTGACATATGGTGTGGAACACCTCCTTAAATCAAGATTTGGTTACATGTACCTTGTGTTTGGCAAATAAATCCTACCTTTCACTTAACGAAGAGTGAAAGTAGAAATGTAGAACTCCAACAGCAAAAGCCACTTTATTTTGGGCTATGTTCTGGAATATGAAAGAGCAAGGGAAAACGTTTGAGGAGGAGGGGATTTGTGAAAAAGGAGGAAATAGTACTTTTATTTTGTTTTATTTTATTTTTTTTGGGGAAAATGTTCCTACTTTACCCTCCTTAGAGTCCAACATTGGCAACAATATTCATGTCCACCATTGATGAGAGCGCACAATTGAAAGAGCAACTTTAATAATCTTCATTAAGTCCTAGTTTGCGATAAAGGATCCATCACAAGGAAGGAGGAGAAGTTGTCCAATGGTTGTCTGATAAGGAATAATGACTTTGCCTGATTTAAATTGTAGGTGAGATGTAACACTCTAGTGTTTCGATTCAGCCTTATTGGACTTTTGACCCGAGATGGTCATTAATGAGAATAATTAATGAATTATTAATTGCAGCTGAGTTTGGGTTATGTTGACATCCTCGAACCTCTCCCAGTAGCCACCGGGCAGAGGAAGTTCTTGATCGTCGAATTTGACTAT
The DNA here is from genome assembly GCA_028571085.2 of Nepenthes alata. NCBI lineage: Eukaryota > Viridiplantae > Streptophyta > Magnoliopsida > Caryophyllales > Nepenthaceae > Nepenthes > Nepenthes alata. Next base: position 7,930 of record JAOVVI020006306.1, on the reverse strand, counting down.
TTTACCAAGTGGATCGAGGCGGTGCCACTGGCAAAAATTACAGAGCAAAACGCAACCAAGTTTGTCTGGCAGAACATCATGTGCAGGTTTGGGATTCACAAGTGCATTGTAACGGACAATGGGACCCAGTTCACCGGGAAAAAAATCACCAAATATTGCACCAGCCTGAGAATCATGTTGGTTCATACGTAAGTTGCATATCCGCAAAGCAACGGATAGGTAGAAGTCACAAACCGAACTATTTTGCATGGACTTAAAGCTAAGCTCGAGGACTCAGGGGGTTTGTGGGTACATGAATTGCCATCCGTACTCTAGTCTTACAGGACAACATCAAGGGAGCCCATGAGGGAGACTTCTTTCAGCCTCTGTTATGGAGTAGAGGCAGTCATTCCAATGGAAGTCGGGCTTCCAAGCCTTCAAGTAGAATGTTTCTGTCCGATTGACAATAATCAGAGACTTTGAGAGAATCGTGATGCGCTTGAGGAAGTTCGAGAACAAGCGAGGATAAGGACCGCGGTTTATCAGCAAAGGATAGCCCGATATTACAATAAAAAGGTGAAGGCACGACAGTTCGAGATAGGGGACCTGGTGCTAAGAAGCATGGAGGCCACGGGCAAGAACACCTGCCTGAATAAACTCTTCCCGAATCGGGAAGGCCCGTTCTTGGCCCCGACTGTCCTTCGAAACAGGGCCTACAAATTACACACCCAGGACGGCAGACTGGTCTCCCGGATGTGAAACGCTGCGCACCTCAAAAAATTTTATCAGTGAATGTACAAATGGCAAGGTATGGCAAGAGGCCCATCATGCGAGTGTGTTTGTCACACGATTCGTTAGTAAAACAAAATCTCTTTCCCATATTTCTTACCTTGCATATCGTTGAGCACTTCAAGTCAATTTCGTTGACTCACAAGACCTAGGCGGAACCTAAGTCAAGAGGATAAGATTCCTTTCACTTACTTCTAAAATTCGGCAATGTTCAAGCGGCCCAAGAGGTAGAAATTAAAACTCGGCAACGCCCGAGCGACCCAAGAGGTCGAAATTAAAACTTGCAATGCCCGAGCGACCCAAGAGGTTGAAATTAAAACTCGGCAACGCCCGAGGGGCCCAAGAGGTCAAAATTAAATCTCGAAAACGCCCGAGCAGCCCAAGAGGTCAAAATTAAAACTCGAAAATGTCTGAGCGGCCCAAGAGGTCGAAAATAAAACTCGGCAACGTTCGAGTTGCCCAAGAGGTCGAAATTAAAACTCGACAACGTCCTAGCAGTCCAAGAGATTGAAATTAAAAAATGACCTGTCCGAGCGACCCAAGAGATTGAACTTAAAACTTGAATATCTCCAAGTGCCTCTGAAGGTCATGCCCAAAACTTGGCCATGATGCCAAGCAAAAAGGTTGGACTAAGAACCCAGGGGGCTGGAAACAATGAGCATACAGCGACCCTGAGGGTAACACTTTCAATCCAAGACGATTAAAGAATTCAGGTATTACGCCAATATGAGATTGAGGATTTCTCGCAAACATTCCGATAGTGCAAATAAAACGAACCGAGAGTTCGCGTTAAAGTCATGAGTATATTACTGAAATAACCAATATTTGTACATCAATACATATACAAAAAAAAGAGAGAGAGAGAGGAAAGGGTCGGGGACCAAATATTGACGGTCAATTGTCGAAAGGTCCTGGATGAGGAGAGCCCTCTTGCTGCTCCGCACGCTCCGAGGATCTCGGCTGTTCAGAAGTCTCACGGCGACTTGATGGCCCAGCCTCAGGAGGACTGGGAGGTCCGCTCGTCCCTGGGAGGCCGTACAAGTCTTCCCTGCAAGTGGCACTGGCGTTCCGAGGGTCGAAGACAGTAGTGGGAAAAAGGGGACTCAGCAGCTTCCCCACTCGACGGCACAAGTTGATACCATCCCAATATTTACTCTCCAGTACCGAAGCAATATCCACGGCCCTCACCGAAGCCCTCAGCATTTCCTCCAGTTTAAGGTTCCGGTCCCTCAGCAGTTTTTGCTGAACACGTTGGAATTACAAAGTATCTTTAGGGGAGGCAATGTTACCCTTGGCAGCAATGAGCTCAGCTCCCATAACCTTATAGGCTTCCGCAAGGGCCCTAGAGGCTTCTAGTTCCATATATACGTGGGCAGCCTCAGTAATGATAGCACCGAGGCCATTGGCCATCTCCTGCAGCTGCAAAGGCTGAAACAGGTTAGCAAGATATTGTCGTTAAGAGACAGAATCAAAAGTAACGTGAGACCGCACCTTGTCCACAAAGGAACCAGCTGAAGTACTCGCATCTCCGGGGATCTCAGGCCCCTCGGCCCTATCAGCCACAATCTCTCACGCAGTGTCCATTTCGTACCCGGCCTCTGGTGCGGCCGTGAAGTCGTCAAAAGCTGGGGGCTCGGCCACTTCGGCTTGGTCATTAGCAAGGACCTCAACTGATCGTGAAGTCCCTGCGCCCTCGCCAATCGGGGACTCCTCCTGGGACGCAGACGAAATAATTGTAGGGCTATAAACTTGAATAGCAAGGCAGGGGGACTCGGAAGTTGAGACAACGGGCTGATCGGCTGTACCATTTCCCTCGGCCTCAGCGGTCTCCGCAATCATCATGACTGTTGTCGGAGCTTCCTCGTGCTCCCTCACCATCTCCTCCCGAATAATACCCTTGGGTGGGTTATCAAGCCAGTCCGAGACCTCCCCAGAAAAAATAGAGGGGAGATCAGGTATAGGCTCTTCGATGGAGGACCCTGCAGCGGGGAGACCAGCCAGCTACCTAACGGGATCAGGATTGTGCCTTGAGGACTCAGCAACTTCAGGCTGGGAGCCTGGCCTTCTCCTCACAAGGGGACCCCCATCTAAGTTCTCGTCGTTAGATGGAGGGTAATCGACTATTGATACCTGACTCTTTGAAGCTCTTACCCGACGACTTTTTCTTGGCTGCTCGGATAGCCCCTCATTCCCCGGAGGTGCCTGTTTCTTTCTCGACTTCTTTTTCGAAGGGGCAACGACAACAGGGGAACCGGTAGGGACGCCAGACCCCTCATTATGGGGTCCCCACTTGGCCTTCTCTAAATTCGCAGGCCACAACCAAATGTTTTGCTTATTTTGGTTAAAGGTACCAAGATTGGCTAGCACCAAGTCCTTCATCTCCTGAGCGATCTCTCTCTCTGACATAGAAGGATATCCCTCTACGTTGTCCCAAGCGTTGGGAAGTTCCCAAATCGTGTGGACTCCTAGAAAAAAGAATTTATCCTTCCACCTCTTCGTGGAATCCGGATTGCCACCACTCATGATAGTAAATTCAGGACGAGGGATGACGGCAATTCAATCTAAGTTCTGAGTGAAGCGAAATCGTCTTCACAATTGCTGTTTCAAGCAACTTGTCATGACAACGAGCAAAGACACATAGCGAAACAAGGTACCTAATGGCGTTGGGCTGCAACCTAGCAAACGGTATCTTGAGCGCCCTCATGATAAGATAAAGCTCGTCCGGGATGGGAAAGCAAAGCCCACCCTTGAGGTGGACTTCGTAGATGGTGATAAAGTCGTCCGGTGGGCTACAAGCCCTCTCATAGGGCTCTGGAATCACCATGGTCATTGAAGTAGGAATCTGGTATTTGGCCCGAGTGGCTTCAAGCCTGGCCAAAGTGATGGTGGAAGTGATATCCTTAACCCCAGGAGCCATGGGAATAAAAACGGAGAAAATCGAGAGGATAGTGAGAATGTATAACAGAGCCTAGGGATTTGAAGAAGAATGCTCGACGACGCGCAAAATGAAAATGGAGGCTAACCAGGGAATTTAAAAACGATGGGAAAAGCAAAAGGCGCAATCTATAATGGCCTTGCCACGTGTCGGCAACCCATATGTCGACAGGATAAGTGGACCTTTGGCTTCCCAATGCGGTGTCAATTAAAGCGACGCGCATTTAAGGCACCTTAATGACCAAAAACGGCGGCGCAGCCCTGTGTCTCAGGCCAAAAGGAAGGTACGCGGGCAGGCTCTCGATGAGGACTTTAGTCCAACGAATACCTAAGAATCTATGCTAAAGCTTGCGGACGCTGTCACGGGTCATGCAGACAAGCTTGCAAGTCCTAAAGGTTCCTCGGACGTTATGTTCAATAAACAAATCTCTATAAGTCCTCGGACGATCTGATCCGCAGACCTTGAATGACGGTCTGCGGACACCAACAAGATTAAAGTGTGAGCACCAGCTTCTGGCAAAAATTAAAACAAAACCGCAAAGACGAAAGGACGAGCGGGCCATAAATAGAAGTTCCCCTCACATAAACGCTGTCCGCGCCCCTCAGGGATATTAGAAAAAGATAAAATCCATACGACAAGTAAGAGAAGCGAAATCGAAAACTACTACTTTTATTCATCAAAGTTCCTTTACAAGTATGCAGCCGTCAGTAACAAAAGTACAAGAAATGAGTAGAAGATATCGCACGGGGCATAAGCCCCAGTTGGACTGCTCCAGTTTCTTAGAGCAAGATGGGCAAAAATTGGCTCATCACCGGTAACGCAACAAGCCCAAGCCACCAGAGCAGCCTTGCGCCTCCCCTCCAGACGATACAAACGGCGGTTCAAGTGAAGTAGAGACCATGAGTGGCTCGCCGCACCGGAACCAAGGCGTCCGACAATGAATCCACCATGATTAACGCTGCACCTGAAATCGCCACATCCTAAGGGGAGACGCACGACGATGGTAGAATGGCAAAGCCATCCTTGTTAATCTCGAAGAAGGCCCATAGAAAGGGCATAAGGACAGTCTTCATCGCAAGTTTCAGGTCTCCAGCCAGCCCATCCGATTCCGTCAGGTTCACCCATTGGAGACGGAGTGCTCCAAGGCCTTCGCACAATTCCCCTAAAATCGACCAAGGGATAAACTCGACCAGGAGATAAACTCCACTGATTAAGAAGTCCACTTATTTATAGGCAAATTGGCGCCTTAGTCTCACTCAATCGGGTACGCATCCCAAGTTCCGTAATTTATGGGTGAGACCCCCAATACAAGCTAGAAAGCCTGCACGGTGATATGGGAAATGTGCGATGTCAAATTGCCTGGGGAAGGCGTAGCGTCAGAATGCCTAGGAAAGAAGCGACATTAGAAAAGCCACGTCAGGATAAGACAAGACGCGACAAAGCCCGAGGAGTTCGGCGCAATGACCGCCCTGGCACAAACCTGGCATGCCAGGCTTCGACTACAAGTCGGCCCAGGCATGGGGGGCTAGTATTGGGTTCCAGGGCTGAGGACCCGTTAATAAGGTCCAGGCATCACAGGGGCCCAAGAGGCCCAGGCGGTAAGGCCAGTCCAAGCAACATAACCAATTAAAAGGCCACAGAAGCCCACAGACCTGGAATGGCCGTGGGAGGCGACGTCCCAAGGATTCGGTAAGCAACCCTATCAGACTGTACGACGAATGGTGGCCTGCGGACGGGATTGATCGTTGCAGATGTGACTTCACGAGAGGATAATCAGGCACGCACGTCACTCTCCTGATAGCAAGGACAGAGTAGGTAGAGTTGGTGACCGACTTTAGTATGTATCAGCGCCACGTGGACAACCAACCAAAGATGGTTCAAACACTATAAATACCCTAACTGTACATCAAATAAGGGGAGGAAAAAAAGAAGATAAAAGGGCTTATGCCATTTTGTAACTCATTTGTAACCCAGAAGAGCATAGTAAGATCGGTACTTGGACACAAGTCCCGTGGTTTTCCCAACCTTATTCACAATGGTGGTTCCAGGTAAAAAAATCCTCTCTTCATTGTCCTCGTACTCATCATATCTTCCATCCATCCACATGTTAAACACGTGTTGCTGTTAGATCCTCGTCCTAGCTAGAGCAAAGGATCCGAGGACGCAACAGGTTAATTTCGTATTGAGATCAAACATGTCTGATTTATCAAAATGATATCCTGGTAAATTTTTCGTTAACGATCAAAAATTATTTTCAGTATTTTAAAATAATAAATAGGACTTATGGTAATAATATGTGTTTACATATTTATCGGGGTGTAATTAATAAATTAAAAATTAATTGAATTAGTTTAATTAATGTTATTTATTAAAAAAATAATTTTTCAAAACCTAAATTCAACCCCCAAACACTAGTGCTCAGCTTTAGGCCCCATTCTCCATTTTGATCACGGCAGCCATGAATTTTGTAAATGAAATTCATTTCCCTTTCCTTCACGTTTCTCTCCCTCTCCATTAACTCAGTCGACTGCCAGCCTCCCTTCATCAAATGTCCAACAGTGTTCTTCTATTCTTGGCCATTGCATTAAGGACAATGAGGTGTTATATTGAGAACTTAAAGGACTATGAATACTAATGGATTTTGGCTTTTTGAAAGAAGAAAGGGAAAAAGCCTAATGCCATTGTTATACAGCTGTTGCTGCAAGGGTTTTGCTGAAAGTTGCCACGATGAGTGAAATTTCACCACTTTCTCATAAGTCTTGCATCCTTCTCATTTCTAGATTATCGACCAAATATTGTAAATATAGTAAGATGACTTTTTATATAAAAAGCTTGGTCGTCTTAAAGCATTTGGTACACCGTAAAACTAAATGTTGTGCATCAACGGTAACAGCCGGGGAAAGAAGATGATAAGAAGTTCACTTGGGGGAGGAATTTCTTGGTTCCGAACCATTTTCAAGTCAATCATTATAATATTATATAAATATGTTTATGCTAACAAAGTTGCCGTTTCTATATTACTATATGCATAGTATAACCCTTTGTTGACGAAACATATTTGACTTTTGAGGTGTCGGCAATGGAGCACCGAAGTTGCTTCAACAAACACTGATGTCTGCCATTCAAATTTTGGTCGTGATGACGAGTGATTTTGGACCATTCATTTACACCTTAAATTGATGCATTTTTACATTCACGATTATTACTCTTAACTATGCTTTACATAGTTTAATATTATGTTGTCGGGTCTCAATTTCAACTTATCAAAGTGGTAGATATCGAGTGACAAGGTGGTTCGCCAATCACAAAATTTGATTTTCAGATTTTGTGGGCTGTGCACCGAGTTATATTTGGGCCAATCATTTAAATGATAAATAAATGTATTCGTGACCATAGTCTTGCCGATATTACTCTTTGACATCCATACTTTAATAGTACGTCACCGAAATGTGATTTCTGACACTCGAATACGGGGAAATTGATTGATGAACTTGTAACAAGGAGCATGGAAATCTAGTTCCTGGTGGGGTATGTGGAAGTTTCTACAAGTGTATTGTGTCTCGGCGGATCACGGAAACCATAGTTGCTTGAGTTTATGTAAAATAGGGGCGTCTTGTGTGTTGAAGGTTGGATATAAAATTGGTTAAATTGATGTAGGAGCATTTCATTAGTGTCAGTTTGTATTCAGCTATACCGGAATTTTGCCTGCTTAGTCCAACGGTGATAAAGTATGATATGTATTTTGATAGTCTTAAAAATAAAGCTAGTACACCAGTGAGTCTAGTAAGGAATGTTAGAATTTTAAGACCCAGTTGGATACTTAGTTATTGCTAGATTTTCTTGATTATCTACTCTGTTTTCATTCTTGGCATTAACTTAGTTTATGTGTATAGCTTTCTTGGCTGTGGTTGAGGTAGAGAAAATTATACAAAATTATCATGGTGTCAAGGAATATAAAACTTATGGTACTATGATATAGTTTATAGTTATCCATACTAATTTTCATATCTCAGAAAAATTGGAGTCATTTGGTGAGGTGTTTATTGTCTTGTGAATAATATGCATTAAAATATTAATAAATATTGTATTGAAAGGTTCTAGGTTTGACATGTAGACAAGATTATGTTGTACCCCGTTTGAACGTGGATCTCGATTAGACCACGAGAATATGTGCATGGCATATTTTGAGTTTACTTTGAGAGGGTAACGAGAATATTGTTCGCCCTA
>JAOVVI020006305.1:0-12897 GCA_028571085.2 Nepenthes alata | reverse complement strand
CGTACTATAGAAGTACGACATCAGATCTTGGTAAGGAAAGATGCCTGCTAAAAATCATCTAACAAAAATAACTACACAATATCCTATAAAAACATACATAATATCTATAATAATCTGCAAAAGCAATATTACCCTAATATCATCAAAATTTAATATATCATTTCATACTTCAAAAATTTTACATTTATTCCATACAACAAAATCAGAACAACAAAATCATTCTTCCCAAGCAAAAGAAATGAAACTCTCAATCTTCATTCCTCTTCATCTTTTATTAACTCATGTGACTTATTTAAAAGTTAGTAAAAACGGTAAGAAAGTGAGCCAAATACTCAATAAGGCGTTACATATAGCAATATTATGCATATTTTACTTAAAACATATCATCATATTTTATTATGTCAACTTCAATAACATCAAATTTGGACAATAAATCACACAGTAAAAATTTATAAATTATTTTATGAAGTTAATGAACATGTGTTACACAATTAAATATACAATATATTTTTATCATATTCAAATAGTATATAATACTTTAAAATTCACAACTATGAAACACAAACATGTAAAAATTAATTTTGTATCTCTAAACATGAAAAAAATTTTAAGATAAAATAAATAATTACGATACAGATAATTAATTAGGAGTTTTTGATAAATGACACTGTAAAATTATGGTAGACGGATAAATACGCAACTTTTTTATGCTTGTGCTTTAAAATTTTAGTTTGGATGAGTATTAGAACAATAATACTCTAAAAGAATGGGAATAAATCACAACGGAATGAGAGAGCTAAAAATGCACTTGCCTTCGTCATATATACTGAAATTCTTACTTCAAACATTTTGAATTTAACTTCCTAGAGCTTTCTCCATTTTCTCTCTCTTCTCACCCTTTCTCTCGGCCCTTCTCTCCCTGTTTTCTTTCTTCTAATCTTTTCAACCGCTTAAAATGTGGTGGAAATAAATACTCAGTAAACTTTTATAATAAACCCATGCTCGAGCTCGGGTCGGGCATGGGTATTCTGGAATTCGTGCTTACTGGGGCGCTCGTGTTAGTGGCGGGAATGCCCGATTCTGGAATCGATACCTGCCGGGTGCTTAGGCTCGCAGTAGGCGCTATAGCGCATGCCCAAGGCCAGGTTCACAATTCATCCGGTTTGTAATTTTTTCCCTTTTTAACCTTATTTACTGCATCCTTTAACCTCAATTTTGATTATATTATCTTAACTAATCTCGATTAATATGAGTTAAAACTAGGTCATTACAATTCTCCCCTCATTATAAAATTTTGCCTTTGAAATTTGATGGAGATTACATACCTTAAAGAAACAAGTGAGGATACTTGTCTCGTATCTCATCTTCTCGCTCCCGTGTGATTTCCTCGTGTGAGTAATTTTTTCATAAAACATTAACTAATGGGATGGTCTTTGTGTGAAGTACTTGATCCCTTCGACCCAAAATTTGTATCGATTCTTCCACATAAGATAAATCTTTATAGATAGCCAAGGACTCGTAATCAATGACATGCATCGGGTAATGTACATACTTCTAAAGTATTGATACATGAAAGACGTTTTACACTTCTGCTATATACGGTGGCAATGTAAAACGATAAGCCACTTCCCCGACCTTCTCTACAATCTCAAAGGGAGTAATAAACCTCTGATTTAAATTTCCTTTCACCCCGAATATGATTATTCCTTTCAATGACGGTACCTTTAAGAAAATATAATCGCTAACCTCAAAATGCAGGTCCGATCTCCTCCGATCTACGTAGCTCTTTTGTCGACTTTGAATAACCTTTAAATTCTCATGAATCAACTTGACTTTCTCAAATATCTCTCTAATAATGTCTGGTCCTAAAAGTCGTTTATTACTCGTTTTTTCCCAATGAATTAAAGATCGACATTTTCTTCCATATAGAGTTTTGAATGGAATCATCTTGATACTCGATTGATAACTATTATTACAGGCAAACTCTACCAATGCCAAATAATCATCCCGGTTGCCCGTTATCTCTAACACTAAAACTCTCAACATTTTGTTTAAAATCTGGATAGTCTACTCCGATTGTCCATCGGTTTACAGATGATAAACCATACTAAATTTTAATTCTGTTCCCAATTCATGCTGTAGGCTTTCCCAAAACTTAGAAACAAACCACAGATCTCAATCTGATACAATAGATGCCAACACACAGTGTAATCTAACTTTTTTTGAGTAAGTACCGTGTAATCTAACTGCTTCATCAATATATATTCGAGCTAACCGATCCCTCGAATAAGTCATCCTGATAGCTAGAAAGTGTGCTAATTTTGTAAGCCGATCTATAATCACCCAAATAGTATCATGATTCTTCGATATTCTTGACAAACCCACCACGAAATCCATCATTATATCTTCCCACTTCTAACTAGGGACAGGTAATGGTTGTAACAAACTGGATAACTTCTTTTGCTCGGCCTTTAGTTGTTGACAAACTAGACACTTCTCCACATGTCACAATCTCCATCTTCATACTTCTCCACCAAAACACTTTCTTCATGTCTTGGTACATCTTGTTAATTCCCAGATGAATGGTATATTTGGATCAATGAGCTTCTTTTATAATTTCTTCATTTAACTCCTTATCATCTGGTACACATAATCTATATGAAAATCTCAAGATTCTGTCAGCATAGATATTAAAATCAGCAATAGAGCCTCGGCTCAAATCTCTTACATTATCCACTAGAAATGGATCGTTTATCTGACCATTATTAATTTTCTTCAGTATCTCCAATTAGACTTAAAGATACGATAAAATCATCCGGTTGCCTTGAGTATATCTTTGAATATTACATTGCTTTACACATTTGATTATCTCCATCTCCTTATTTCTCAATCTCTCCATAAAGTACGTCTGATGACTCAAGGCATCAACCACTACATTAGCTTTTCCCGGTTGATACTGAATTTCACAGTCATAGTCCTTCAAAAAATCTATCAATCGCCTCTATATCATGTTAAACTCTTTCTATGAGAATAAGTACTTTAAACTCTTATGTTTCGAATACACTAAAAATTTTTTGCCGTACAAATAGTGTTTCCAAATTCTCAAGGCAAATATTACGGCGGCCAATTCTAAGTCATATGTCGTGTAGTTTTTTTTTTATGGATCTTTAATTGCCTTGATCCATACGTTGTCACATTTCCATGCCTCATTAGAACACAGCTGAATCTCGTCCTGAAAGTATCATAGTAGACTATAAATCCACCAGATCCTTCAAGAATTGTTATGATAAGAGCAATAGTAAATCAGTTCTTTAATTCCTGGAAACCATGTTCACATTCTTCAGTCCAAACAAATTTAACTTTTTTCTTCGTTAGTTGAGTTAGCGGTGTGGCCATTCTTGAAACATTTTCCATAAATCTCCAAAAATATCCCACCATCCCAAGGAAACTCCAAATTGTAGTTACCGTAGTAGGGTGACTCAAATTAACAACAATCTTGATCCTTTTGAAATCCACAGAGATGCCACCCATCGATATGATATGCCCCAAAAATGCTTTTTTATCGAGCCAAAACTCACACTTTTTGAATTTAGTCTACAATTTATGTTCCCGTAGTGTCTGAAGCACAGTCCTCAAATATGCCTCATGATTATCGTAACTCATCGAGTAAATCAATATATCATCAATAAATACCCCTACAAATTGATCCAAATAGGAATGAAATACCCGATTCATCAAATCCATGAAAGCTACAGGGGTATTAGTCAGTCCAAGTGATATAACTAAAAAATTGTGGTGTCCATACCTTATTTGGAATGCGATCTTGGCCACATCCCCTTTGTAATCCTTAGTTGGTGATACCTCGAATAAAGGTTAATATTAGAAAATACCTTGGCCCCTTGCAATTGATCAAATAAATTGTCAATCCTTAGCATGATACTTATTCTTGATGGCATTTTATTTAGCTCCAAGTAATCAAGACACACCCTTAATAATCCCTTTTTCTTCATTACAAATAACATCGGTGCATCCCACAAAGAAATACTCAGTCTGATAAATCTTTTCTCCAAACGTTCCTGCAATTATTGCTTTAACTCTTTCAACTCAGTTGATGCCATTCTATATAATGTCTTTGAAATCGAGGCTGATCCGAGAATAATTTCAATTTCAAACTCGATCTCTCGCTACAGTGGTAAGCTAGGTAAATCTTCAGAAAAAATATCTTCAATTTCACTAACCACCGGGATATCCTTTGCCAGCACATCATAACTCCCAATTGTGCTGGCATAGGCTATAAATAATCTTGGCATCCATTCTTTATCAAATACAGAGCATGCAAGGCTGAAATTAAACAAGGCATTTCCTTTCATCTTACTCCTTGAATGTGAAATGGCTCACACCCCGGAATAACAAAATAAACCATTTTGTAAAATAATCAACGCTGGCATGGTAATTTGCTAGCCAATTCATGCTTAGAATCAGATCAAAATCACACATTTCCAATAAAATCAAATCTACGGCTAACTATAACCCACTGACCCAAACTACACGTCTCGGGTACATAATATCCTTGATCACGGACGATCTCGTAGGTGTTGATACTACCAAAGAAAAATCTAAGATCTTTAGGGGTAATGCTAGATGGCATGCAAATTTAGGAGAAATGAGCGAATGCATAGATCCTGACTCAAATAACACATGAGCTGGAACATCACTAACATAAAGATTACCTTCCACCACGTTTGGAGATGCCTCTGCATTCTGTGCAGTAACTTCAAAGGCTTGACCTTGAACAGTGGGCTTCTTTGTATCCGGCTTTTTAGGAGGACAGTATTTGATCATGTGACTTGGTTGCCCACATCTATAACAAGCTCCTAACATTCTGTAACAAGGCCATCCTTGATGCGATTTTCTACAGTAAAAGCAAATGGATGTTGTTGTTTGCAGGCTTGGTACTATCTGAATTGTGGTACTACAGTAAAAGCTCCTAACCTTTTTTGGCTGGTCCTCCTACTCCTGAACTCGATCCTACACTTGGGCCTCCCCGATTAGATGCCCTCTTCTTAAAGAATTCTTCTTTCTCGAACTCCTCTTCGAACAAAAGTGCCTGGTCTAACACATCTCCATAGTTTCGCAACTTTAAAGTCACCAGCTTCTTCTTGATTTCATCCCTCAAACCCAGCTGGAATTTCTTGGCCTTCCTGACTTCATCCTCGACCAAGTAAGGAATATAGTTGGACAACTCTGTAAATTTTACATCGTTCTCCTCTACCAGCCAATTTCCTTGTCATAATCATGCAAATTTATTTTCTTTTTATTTCCGAAGGTTCGTGGGAAAATATTTCTTCATAAACACATCCTCAAACATCTCCTAAATAATCTCATTCTCCGGTACTCCCATAACTCTCTTCTATATAGCCCACCAGTGATTAGCTTCTCCTTCAAGTTTATAGGAAGTAAATGTTACCTTGTCCTCCTCGAGACAACAAATGACAGTGAAGTCCTTTTTAATCCTCCGGATCTACGTGTCTTCCTTCATCGGATTTGGATCTACCATAAATTTAGGTACTCTGTCATTGGTAAATCTATCATAAGCTGTGTGTCTAGGTTTTATTGGCGCTAGAGCTGGAGCTGGAGTTGAAACCTTCACCAAATTACACTGTTCCATTGATTTTATAATATTGGTCATTCTTCCCAACAGGTTCAAGATCTCTTCCTCCTGGTTCAGACGTACACTAGCGCGAGTATTCCTTCTTCTTCGGTTAGCCATTTCTTAGATCCTATTGACAAAAACATTAGCACTCAAATTAGATCACCACGTTATAGATAATAATTTAACAGATAGTCAATCTAGGACCGCAATTACAACTTAACAACTTATGATTTAACTATAACTAACTAATCCTAATTTAAGCCAATCTAACCCAAGACTAAGCTTCTATGTTGAAATTAATCAACCAAATTCTTATGGCATCTTCTTAAATATTTCTCTGATACCACCTGTGACAGATCACATTCTCATTTTCGTCATTAACTATTATAATAATTTATTAATAAGATATACATATATATATAAATATATACAGGATACATATAATCACTACCTTATCAGTAACTCCAATACTGTATTATAGGAGTACAATGTCAGATCTTGGTAATGAAAGATATTTGGTAAAAATCATCCAACAAAAATAACTTCATAATATGCTGCGAAAGCGTACATAATATCCATAATAATCTGTAAAAGCAATACTACACTAATATTATCAAAATTTAATATATCATTTCATACTTTCAAAGTTTTACATATATTCAGTACATTAAAATCAGAACAATAAAATCCTTCTTCCAAAGCATAAGAAATGAAACTTCCAATCTTCATTCCTCTTCATCTAGCATTAGCTCATGTGATTTATCTGAAAGTTAGTAAAAATAATAAAGAAGTAAGATAAATACTCAGTAAGGAGTCACATATAGCAATAACATATAAATTTTACTTAAAACATATCATCGGAGGGAATAAGAGTCATAATACAGATATAACCATAAAACAATGGCAGAAAACATTAACACTATACATTTAACCTTCTTTATCTTCTTTTACTATCATAATCGTCAAATATATTAAAAATATATTTATATTTAGAGATCAGAACTAGTAGGCCTTACTAGCTAATGGAGCGGATAATTGAGAAAATGATTATATAAATTTCCATACAATCTAGGGCTACGATATCCTATTCAACACCTGGACGTGGACGGTACTACCTGTAACCCGGTAGATAGGGCTAGAATCCGCTTTTATAGCCCCTACGGTTACAATGAGGTAGTCCTCAATTTTCACTGAAATATCCTAAAATATGTCAAAGAATATTACCCTTTATATACTTCATCGGTCCAATTTCTTAATTTCTTTACTAAGGGTAAACTCTACACTTTATTTCTTAATTCTTAGTTCTCATAATTTTGAATAGCGATTCATATTTTTCTTAATAGAGTTACAGAGTCCTTTCTTTCTTTTCATAATGTTAGATACAATTTTATTAGGTCAGTTTCAATAAAATAAAATTTGGACCGTTAATCACGCAACCAAAATTTATAAATTTTTCTATAAATTTAATAAACAGGTGTCACATAATTAAATATACAGTATATTTTTATTATATTTAAATAACATATAATACTTTAAAATTCACAACTATGAAGTACAAACATGTAAAAATTAATTTTGTATCTTTAAACATGAAAAAATTTTCTTGATAAAATAAATAATTACGATACAGATAATTAATCAGAATTTCTCGATAAATTCTACTGCAAAATCATAGTAGGCAGATAAATATACAATTTATTTATGCTTGTTTTTCAAAATCTTAGCTTGGATGAATATTAGAATAATAATATTCAAAAAAAATGGAAATAAATCACAACAATAGAAAGATGGAGCTAAAAGTGCACTTGCTTTCATCGAACATACCAAAATTCTTATTTCAAACGTTCCGAATTTATCTTCCCGGAGCGTTCTTCCTTTTCTCCCTCTTCGCCCCTCTCTCTCTTGGCCCTTCTCTCCCTATTTTCTTCCTTCTATTCCTTTCCACCGCTTGAAATGTGGTGGAGACGAATCCTCGGTTGACTTTTACAATAGACCCGCACTCTACTGCGGGTCGAGTGCTAGTATTCTGGAATTTATGTGAGCTGAGGCGCTCGAGTACGCGACGGACATGCCTAATTCCTGAATCGATGCCTTCCAGGCACTTAAGCACACCTACCATTCCCAGTAGTACCGGCAGCGCCTTAGGCGCCGTAGGGCATGGAACAGGCACTGCAACGCCAGCTCGAGGCTAGGTGCACAATTCGTCCGGTTTGTAGTTTTTCCTTTTTTAACGTTATTTATCGCGTCATTTAGCCTCAATTTTAATTATATTATCTTAACTAATCTTGATTAATATAAGTTAAAACTTGGTCCTTTCAATTGGAACGTGCTATAATGACCAAAACTTCTGAGACCTGATAATTAGGAGAAAGATGGGCTCCGTGGGGGTACCGGTTCTCAGAATATGATAAAAGGTGAGTAATTAACTTAAAATAGATGAATTAAGGTCAATGGGTATGGGAGGAATCGGATTGAAAAGCCTAAAAATCTGAAATTGGTAAATCGAGAACCGAAATTGTAAACCAAGAAAATATTAATTTGTAAATAAGATTTCGGGTTTTAAATTATGATAATCGTGGCCTATTAAGATTATATAATCAAAATAAAGGTCTAAGGATGTGAGGAATTGAGTTAGATGGGTCAAAATGGGTCCCAGATGACGAAAACGTAACGTTTTTGTGCTGCAGGCTCGATGTCCGCCTGACAAGCGCCCGAACAGCGCTCAAGTGCCGGTTAGGCGCCATTTTACCAATGTGGTGCTCAAAGCTCACCCGAGGCGAGGCGAGAGCGAGGGAGGTTACGAGAAGTGCGCTTGAGGACCACTCAGCGCTGTCTGGGTGCACATTTGCGAACGCAGCGCCTGAAAGGCACTCGATGAGCGCCCAAGGCGGTGTTGTGTCCGAGAGGGAGCACTCGATCAGCGCTAGAGCACCCTAACGATTATAAACAGGGGACGCGCGATTTTTCCTCCTCATTTCAGCGTTCCACTGCAGAGGAGAAGGAGAAAAGAGGGAAAAGAGTAGGAGAGGAAGAAATCCGCCCATTAACTCCGATCCAGATAAAAATAACGGTAGATCATGCTCAAGCAAGTGTACTCCGAATGTTATTTACCGTTTTTACAGTATTTTAATATCTCTGTAACTATATTTATGCTCTAAAAGCATGTTTCTCTATATTCTGCATAGGCCTTTGTAAATATATCTGACAAATTTTATATTTACATGTATATATTGCAATATCTGGCATCGATTTTATGAAAATGCACGTGTTAAGTGTCCGTTTATCATCCGATAATTTTGGCCAAACCCTAGGTACAATGATGGGTTTTAATGATTTTTACCAGCAATTTCTATTATACAAAAGTTAACTTGTACTGAAATAAGGCTCCTGATGTATTTTGTATCTGAAAGTTTTATACGGATTTATATGGATAAAATACTATAAACTCCCGGAGATAAACTGAAGGGTTTTCAAACTATTTCTGTATATTCTGAAGCTAAATTGAGAGATTATAAACTGTTACGGTATATTCTGAAACGAATCTGAAGGGTTTCAAACTATTACTGTTTATCCTGGACTTGAGAGTTATTGTGAAACTCTAACTGATTTCTAAACTGAAAAAGGGTTTTCAGTTAAGAAAATAAGAAGAAAACTGTTTCTGATACTGTTAATTAGGACTCAGGACTGATACACGGTCATGTGAGGTTCTTCAGCATGCCTTAGGACATTACGGTGGTAATCAGGGATAACCCCGTCTATGGAGTTATACGTGGTCCAACCTTCCTTGGGGCGTTAATTAATGAGGGTAGTATACTGATCCTAGAGGATGATAATCCTTTGTTCCTGGAGGATAATAATCATTCATCGGCTTTGAGTTGTGTGCCGTAGAACACAATCGGTCACTGTATAGCACTAATACTAGCCTTGGATTGTATGAAGTAAACACAATCTATCCCCGATTATTCACCCCCTAGACTAGTAGGGTACGTTAGTTGAGTCCCTAGGATATTAAATTGGAGTTTTCTAAAGAAACAATTGGGATTTTGAAATATTTCATGAATCCTGATGCATGTTTAAATAGAATCATGCTTTACTCCTATTTTTATGAACTTATCATGTTCTTCAGACTTGATATTAATGTATCTTTCTATCCCGATATGATTTATGTTTTTCGAGACCTGTTTATATGAAAATTAAGCTTTCCTTATGATTATCGTATATGTTTTTGCCCACCTGCATTTATGACCTAAAAGTACTTCTATAATCACTGTCTTATCGCATTCATACCTTGTATGCAACTGTAACTGCCTTACTGTATTATGTTCTACATGAGAGCATTATGTTCTATATGTTTTAGTACCTTATTAGATTTTGGCTCACTGTTTACTATTTTTTTCCCTCCAGATAAAGATATAGTGGAGATACTGGATGATCAGGCAGCTAGAGTTTAGTAAGGAAGATTCTGGAGCGTTGGTGAAGCCTTGAAGGTTACCTTGGAGTAATGTTTTAGGAGATTCTGATAGTTCTGCATGTGCCATAGAGTTTTGTAAAGAAAATTATGTATAAGTAATTGTAGTTTATTTTATAAACTGTTAAAACCGTATTTATACTTTCGCAGGTTTCTGTTAAGGTTATAGATGCTTTCGCTATATGTTTTTTTGGTTTCTGCACAAGTCTTAGACGGTATCTCTCATACGAGTTCCGATGTAATAGATAGAATAATTGATCTAAAGCCATGGATGGCATTTGAGAACCTGTGAATGCGTATTGTAGGATGTCGATTATGATATTTGGTTAGTTGTGTGCTTGGATAGGCTATTTTATATGGATTTGTATTGTACAGGTTATTAAATATACATGTTATATTTTTGGTTTCTGTCTAATTACAGAGAGGACTCTGTCAAATTTTTTGTAAAATTTAAAGAATTTAAATTGATGGATCATATTATGTATCTGTCTGACGAAAGGTCCTACAAGGTTTAGAATCCGCTCCAGCACACGTGCTCTCAGGAGAATCCCATATGTCCTTATCATCCGAGAGCCAGTGGTCCCTTGGCTTGCACGAGAGTCTTAGTGGACAGCTAGTGATCCCTCTCATGGAACAAGTCAGCATTCGCTTGGACGAGCTCTGTTAGTGTCCTTATCAAGTCCTCCTTCATGTGCAAAACTTTACTAGCAAAGGATGCTGACACGTTGCCCCACTTGTTAGAAGAAGCCCAGTCAGATGTGACCTCAAAATAGAAGAATTAATCCTTCCAACCCTTCATGGAATCAGGATTCCCCCCGCTTACCTGGAAATCCAAGCGGGGGGACAGTGAAATCTAGCTTGCGCCCTGGCAGAACCAAAAAATCACCTTCACGGTCATGGTGTCCAAGGACCGCCCATGGAGACAGAGAAAGACGCATAGAGAGCACAGATACCGAATAACATTAACGTGAAACCATGAGATTGGAACGTCCAACGACACAAGAACCTCGTACAACTCCCATGCAAAAGGGATGCAAAGGTCGCTGCTCAAGTGAGCCTCATAGATGGTGATGAACCCGCACTAGAGAGAGCAGGCTTTATCATCCTCGGTCGACATCTCGAATGGATCGCACTCAGAATGCCATACTACGTATACAAAGCTGCTTTGTCTGTCGTAGTAAGTTCCGACTCGATAAGTCAACACCAGCAGTGTAAGGATCAGGTTCCTAGGACTATGTCTTTCACAGCCTTAATGGGAAAATCGACTTAGATAGCTAGGCGGATGGTTAAGAATTGTTCACCGATCGGTTAAGAATTGTTGACCGGCCAGAATGAATTGTTGACCAGATCAAATCGTTGACCGAAATGGATGGTTTTTCGTTTTAGAAAGTAGACCGATTAAGATAGTTGACCAGAATAGATAGATGACCGGACTAGATTGTTGACCAGAGTAGATAGATGACAAGAATGAAATATTGACCGGATAAGAGAGTTGACCAGAACTAGGATAGTTGATCGGAATTATAGTCGTTGATCGGAATTAAGAGTTAACCAGAATAACAATAAAATTACTGTCTGTAAATGATTAGGTAGAGACTGAGGTCGATAGGTAGAGGCCGAGGTTGTTAGATAGAGACCGAGGTCGTTAGATAGAGACTGAGATTGTTTAGGAATTAGAATGAGACCGATCACTCAGAGAATCCGAGTGAGCTTTAGAAAGACGTTTAACCTGCTCCAACCTACTATATTGACCTTCTAGAAGGGGAACTGGAATAAGAAAAGAAGTACCAAGAAGGTGACTTACCCCCACTTACTCCCACCTAAACCATTGTCTATAAATACTAAACTTGAGAGTTAGGAAATAAGTTCAAAATCTGAGAGAAGCATGAAGGAGAAGAAGGATAGGAGAAGTGTCTAAGGCCAGCTTTGAGTCAGGGATTCGTGGATCAGGCAAGTGTACCATATACTTATCTTTAATTATTGCTAATTCTTGCTCAAATCTTTTGAATATTATTGTTCTAATACCCTTCTCTATATTTCTACGTAATGCATGCCATGATAATTGCGTTCTCATGTTTTATGATAGAATTTCGTGTTCAGCATCTATGTTATGCTTTACATGTGGAATTATGTCTCACGGTTCATGCTTGAAAATTATTAGAATCCATTCTATTTAAGCAATGGTGCATGGACAAGTTATCTGCATGTTTAAATACTGTCAACCCATATCAGTTTGCTTATCTCATTTGTTTGCATGTTTGTTAACCATTTATAAAAGTGAGATATGCTCTTTAAGAACTTTGGTCATTTGAAGCCAAGATTTAAGAAAATTGGATTTTGATATTTGACGGCCAAGTAACCACAGGTCTAAAATATAACCGTTTCTAATCTATGATGGCTGAGTAGTTGCAGGCCTAAAATGTAGCCGTTTTTTATCTATGATGGCCAAGTAGTTATAGGTCTAAAATATAACCATTTTTATCTATAATGGCCGAGTAGCTATGAGCCTAAAATGTAGTCGATTTTGAAGAAGGAATAATTGGTTTTGGATTTAAATTCGGTTTGGAAATTCGTTCTTATGAATTTATCTTTGGCCCATGTTTTATGTTTCCGTATCCATAATGCTCTCATTCCATTCTTTTTGATTTTGTTTCAAAGCTATATTTATGTATGTCTTTGCTTATTTGTACCTTGTTGAACAATCTGCTCATTCATTACTATTTTCTTACCTCCAAATGAGTAAGGATTCATGCCGGACGAGAAAAAACAGAGCCGG
>JAOVVI020006304.1:0-15747 GCA_028571085.2 Nepenthes alata | reverse complement strand
TATTTATCGATGTTTGATATTCAGGTCGTTCATGCTGACATTTGGACCAGGGAACTCATGTATATCTCTTGATGTCGGATTCTGAGGGGTTTTTGTGTGTTATTGGCAATATTGTTATATTTGTCACATAAGGGTCCGAGGAGACCTATATTGCTTTCGATTTGAGTCGTATTTACGATGTGTTGGAATTCTTGATAGTTTGATATCCGAGATTGTTATTCTTATTAGTGCTTTCTCACCATTGTATTTTATTGGCTCCAAATTGAGATGATTCTATAGTGCAAACTATGGGATCCTACTTTTAATGCAGAACTTTCAGGTAAAGTAATTTGTGGATGTTATCGGTGGAAGACAAACTAGATAAGTTATTGACAGAAATTGAGTAGTTTTCATTCGAGTTGTGACCCATAATTCTTAGCAGTTGTTATTTTGAGATGATTATATAATGTATTGATGAATTTGATAGTAGTTTAATTTAATTATGTTGTTATTATAAAATATTATGAATGATTTTAAGTTTTGAGGTTTCCGCATAAGTGGTCCGAGTTATATTTAATATTTTGGGTTTGGGTCGTCACAGATAGAGATTGGCTAGGCCCAGTGGACAGCCTCCTCCAGTACAACCAATAATGGCAAAGGAACCCTCCAATACAGCGGTAATAGCCTGGCCAGCGAAGAGGGTTCCGACACAGCATACGCCTACCATTGGTGGCTAGAATCAACGATTAGAGAGGACAGCTACGCTGACTTGCCCATAGCAGAAAGGATGTTGCCGCTGCCCCTGTCAGTTTGGCTCAACGAATCACCATCGGAATAGTCTGGTGAATGTCAACAAGGACCATCCGCGGTCATAACACCTTCACAAAACGACAGTTGATGTTGGTGGCCTCAGTCAACAATCGGCGACCTACCAATCCCGACGTGACAGTTGTCTAAGTTTTAGCACCAAAGCCGTACCAGGTCATCATCAACAAGGATCCCTTCTACACTGCTAGAGAAAGGGTGAGGAAATTCAAAAAATGAGAAGGAAATCCAGAGAAAACCTAATAGGAAAAAGGCCCAAGATACAATCCCAACAGAGACCACTCCCGTTTTGCAAAACCACTCCCCTCTAAGCGCACCATCGGAACCAAGCCTTCCAGCACCACCCAAAAAGCGCTCCTTGTCAAGCGCACTCATCGGAGCCAAGCCCTCCAACATTACTCACTTTCTCCTATATAAGTGCATTCACGCATTCTCTTATATCATTACATCTTTCTATCTGTTAAGCTAGATTTCTGATTTAAAATCGGATAATAAATTAGAAAATAAATCCCGCAAATCCTTTTACCTCTGATTTGTTCGTTGTGTAATATGGGGTCCAGGTTATTAGAAACGGATATCGAATTTACCTCAATTTAATCAGACGTGAAAGATCAGGTGGCTCCCTAATTCGTGTAACAAATCAGATCCAGTGACATATTAATTTTTAATTAAAAATTTTAATTTCATTAGTAATTTACTATGTCAAAAATAATTTTTTTATATTTTCAAATCACTTGATAATCATTTGATCTAAAAATTTTAAGATACATATTTAATTATATTATATATATTTTTAGAGTTTTTTTAATCATAATATGCATTATTACATGATTCAAAACATAATCGATTTAGAATAAAGTTTTACATTATATAAAAAAGACACTAAAAGAAAATAACAACAAAATTTTAAAAAAAGAAAAATAAAGAATATTTTAAATAATGAATCATGTTATAATTGCTTGCAAAAGAAAATGTAAGAATAATAAATATTAATTTAATTTGTCATTTTCATTTAAAAATATATTACAAAAAGAAATATATTTATCAGCGTTGGCTTATAAATATTTTTATTTTACTTTTTAATATTAAAATTTATAAATTTATAAATATAAATTGATACATCTTTAGATCTGAATTATTAAACAAACTAGGAAGCCATCTCACTTGAATATCCGTTCTGAAATGAATCCGGTCCTCGCTTCTCTAAATTTGGATCATACACATCACAATAAACAAATAATAGATAAGAAAAATATGAAATTTTACTCTCAAATATATCATTCGATGTTTAAATTAGTAATCTTTCTATACGGAAGAGAAAGATATGAGGAAGTTAATATATTGATACTAGTGGATAGGATTTAATGTTTGTTGAAATATTAGGTTCCGAAAAGTGCGTTCAAATGAGTGAGCGACTTTTGAGGTGTTATACTTATAAATGGGAGTGGCTTTGAAAATAGTGCACTCGTGTGTAAAAGCGGCTTTGATCATTGAAATTTTCGTCTGTCTGAATATTCTCTTAGTGCCATCCTCTTTTTCTATGGAGGAGATACTGCATTCATGGAGAGGGTTGCCATTTGGCTGTCGGACCCTTAATTTAACACATGGGCGTTACGTCCTTACAGTTATGATGAGTGTTGTTCATATAACTATTGCCTATATTTGATAATTGGACCATATAATTTTTAACCACTTGATTAGCGTGTTAACTGCCTGTAATAATTAATTAATTATCAATTAATGTCTATTTACTGCTAGACAGTTCAAGTCATATCTCTTGGGATAACTGGCGCTATTTATTTTTTGGGCTCAGGGGATTTTCTGATGAGTCGTTGGACTTTTCTTTCTTCTGTGCACTAGGTTTTGGGCATATATGTGTAGTGTCGTTTTTATCATAAATAAAATAAAAATATATATGTTAAAAATATAATATTTAGATAAAAAGATTATCTAACTATCTTTATAAGGATATATTTTTAAAAATTATTTATATAAAATATGATTTATTGATAAACTATTTATTGGGTAGATGGCAGCTTGGCTTTCAAAGCAATCTCATATTTTGCTATTTTACAAGAACAATTAATTCTCAAATTTTAAATAACTAAAAATCTGACCAATCAGAAATCAAAAATAAAACACAACTTCGAAACACAACGCCACCAATTTAAAACAGAAAAAGAGAAAAAGCGGAAAAATTCGAGAGTGAAGATTTCGTGTTCGTTCGATCGAATTTTCTCTCTGTTCGAGGTTTGTCTCAATCTCTGTTCCCTTTCGATGAATCGCTCGTTCTGCTTCGGTTTTAATTAGTCTATATGCAGGTATACATTTGTTTTTTAGATTAGATTGTACTATTAGATTGTTTTTCTTGTTTTGGTGCTGTGAAAATGAAATCGTTTTGGAACTCTAAATATTGTAATCGTATAGTATTTATGGCTTACAGGCCGATTCCTGATTTTTTTCCTTTTAATTTGATAATTTATTTTTGTTTTTGTTTTTTTTTTTTTGGTAAGCAATTTTCCTTTCATATTTCGGCCAATTTCTTCCTACAGTGACGGTTTGCTGTTTTTGGATATTGAATTTCATGATCACCTGCTTTTAGTTTATCCTTTTTTAAAAATAATAATAATTATTGCTTTGCGGTTAATGTTTGAGGAATTGGTTATTCGTACTGAAATGAGAGAGAGAGAGAGATACTTGCGGTGGATGTTATCTGCTATACGTTGCTTCTTCTCTTTGGATTAGCAGTCGGCTTATTTTTTGTCTGTTATTTTGATTTCGTTACGTAAAAGATTTATGTGCAATATATGTTCTTATTTTATAAAACCAACTTTGGATTTTTATTTTTGAAATGTAAGATCATACTGGTCTCAAGTTTCTCGCATTCCTCAGGTAAAATAAAAACATTCAGATCATTTGATTTACATTGTCTGAAGTTTAATTGTTGTTCTTAATTCACGCACGCTATTTATTCTTACGATTGTTGAGAAGATATTTTCAGGATATATTCTCAAAATCATTACCATATAACACATCTTCTATATGTTAGAAACCCTTAATTATGCTAGAATAAGAAAATATTTTCGTTATTTGTAATCTTAACATGGCATTCGTTAGACATCATTAATCTTTTGGAAAAATTGTCTTAATGATACAGGTTTATCTGATTGAAATCGAGGTGTGGTAGAACATCAACCATGAGATTTAAGAGGGGCAGTAAAGTAGAGGTATTCAGCCTAAAAGATGTGCCCTTTGGATCATGGCAATGTGCCCAGATCATATGTGGCAATGGCCATTACTATACTGTTAAATATGATGGAGGTCTTGGTTCTTGCAATGAAATACTTGAGAGAGTCCCTCGAAAGTCGATTAGACCTTCTCCTCCTCCACTGGAAGGATCTGAGATTTGGGTGCCTGGTGATGTTGTGGAGGTTTTCCACTGGTTTTCTTGGAAGATGGCGACGATTGTGAAGGTGTTGCTGAAGAGTCGATATTTGGTTAGGATACTTGGTTCTTCCTTGGAGTTTAAAGTTAGTAAATTTGATATGAGAGCAAGACTCTGTTGGCAAGATGGTGATTGGGTTCTGATTGGAAAGGTAATGTTCCTGCAACTATTTCCCTGCAATATATGCTTGCAGCATGCTCAGTCTCTTTTACGTGTGAAAGTTTAGAGATTCTCTTTTAAGCATTTTGATAAGCTCAATATGGGTGAAATTGTATGCCTTACGAGATATGTGGTTTGTAATTGCATTGCTGTATGTAATTGGGAAAAATTTTAAAGATATACTCAACTGTTCATTGTTCTTCAATTCTATTCTGTACTTTTATTTTCTCAAAATCAATCTTGTCCCATGGAAAAGAATTGAGTCCAATAGAAAATGCACTCACCTTTTTATTGTTTTTTAATTCTACTCTGAACTTCTTTTTTCTCTTATTCTATTATCAACTTATGTTTCAGTACCATTCTTGTTTTATGCAAAAGAATTAAACCCAATTGATTATATTCTGAGTCATGTGCTATTTTACACGCTAAAAAACTTTTAATTTCTGAATGCTATTTTACATTCTAGTGCAATAAGGTTCATCTTTTAATTTCTAAAAGTTGTAACAACCTCTGCTACACTACAAATTTTTGCAAATGAAAAGAAATTTTCTCTGAGTTCACAATTGTTTAGAGGTTTCATGAACCAATTTATTTATTTGCATGTGTTCTCCATGTAGGGTTATGATATTTCTGAAGACCAGAGGCACAATGTACCTTTAACTCTGAGATATAATAAAAATTCAGGGCTATTGACGGTGAGCCGGCATCTCAAGGATGACTGTCTTGCCACCACAAGAAACACCGGCAGTATCCAGGAATCCCGAGCCATTCCCTCCAGAACTCTAAAAAGAAGGCTCCCTTTCTCCAACTCGGAAATTGAGTCATATGCAGGCCCAAGCCAACGAATTAGGGTGAATGAAAAAGTGAGTATGCACGAGCAGTTCATTTCTAGACAACAATCTCCATTACCTGAAAAGGTTGATGCTGTTGCTTCCTCACAAAAAAGGCTGGGTGAAAAATGCATACATCCATCTTTTAAGAATAGGATACCTGGGTATTGTAAAATGATTTTGGAGAGGAAGAATATAGAGGGTGCTATTGGATGTTCACCTGCATTAAGCTTAAAATCTCGTTATCCTGATTGTGATTCATCCTCTGTTGGTAGTTGCAGTACCTGTAGGAACTGTCCCTATGAAATACCTCATACTTTTTCTACAAACCTGTTTGAAGATAATGACAATCAGTGTAGTGATGCCGAATCATTTTGTCAGTTGGAATCCGGGTAACAAGCTCCTTCCTTCGAAAGAGGGATTGACACAGGAAATTCATAGTGTAGAGTTGCATGTCTACCGTTGAACCATGGAGGCCTTGCATGCATCCGGGTTGTTAAGTGGGGATCAAGAAAATTTGCTGACGAATTTTACTGTTTCAACCATTTATCAATGATGACCATTTGATGGACCTAAGGAACTTGATTTCCAGTATTCCCTGCAGTCCAACTAATTGACTGATTTCCATGAATTTTCCATCCTCTCTTTTGTTGGTACAGTGTAGATTGGATATGGTCAGACTCACTTACATGTGTAAGAAGACAGAGGAGGAGTTGTTTCTATTGCATCTATTTTTCAATTCAAATTTCTGTATCTGATACTATTATGAATCAATGGACGCTTTAGAGTCCGGGCTTGTTAACGTTTTATTTGTATCTCTCTCTATTCCTCTCATCTTTTCTATTTATGCCTGATTCATACCAACAATTAATGAATGTAAGTGGTTTGGTAGATATCATAATGTAACACATACTTTCAGCTGTATCTTTAACAATCAGTATGTAGAAAAGATTATGTGCAGATTGTCTGATTAATTAGATGCTGGTTCATTGGATCATCGTAAAATATGGATCATTTTTCATCAGCTAAGGCAGTCATTTGCATCATTGACATTTATTTCTGGCTGTTAGTAGGATTCCTTTCATTCGAAAAATCCTCAAAGTTGTCAAAACGATGCCCCATGATCATCGAACTTGTTAAGGGATCCATTTAAAGAAGTTTAACATCATTTATGTCTCTTGATGTGGCAGTTCCAATTGAGGTCATTATTGATAGTTACCCTGCATTTCCAAATGTCTAAAGATGATACTGGGATCTGCGGCCTTTCCCTGATCTCGAGTCCTGACTTTGTGGCAGTATCAGCTTCTAATATGCTGCAAATTAGACAGGTTTTTATGTGCTGTTGGTAACTTTCTCATATATTGATGGTGCATTCTTCCATTTGGGGCAATTTTGGAGCCATGAATTGTGTATTTTCTGAAGGTATATGGCCAGCTTCTTGTGGCTGGCATGTGATATCCCGATATGCAAATGCCTAAGAGGTTTTAATTCGAATCTTTACTTTGGATCACACATATCATTACATTTTAATTTTACTGATCTTTCGTTGATGTTTTCATGTGTTCAGTCACTCTTTTAGAAGAAGAGCTACTCGTGGCCCTTTGACTTCCTTGACATTTCTGCTGCTTCTTCATGTGACTTTTTCTCTTGTTTGCTGAAATCTGAATTTAGATCAATACTGTTAACCTTTCTGTTTTTGAGAGATGCCTCTTGAAGCTTGCAGCATCTCATATGATGATGTTTTTGGCATTGTAATTATGTTGACATCATTCTTATTCCCTGTAGAGAGGAGTGTTTATTCATTTTGACATGTCGTACTGTGACATGAATATAATAGTGTATGGCAACACGAACATGGCGCAAATAATAATTGTATCAATAAACCAAACACAAGTAGGACTAACTAGATAAACGAATAATATGACACAACATGTATAACCTGTCTAATAAATATATCATATTTGTGCGACACAATAAGGCACATTTATCACGTTTATACAATATAGTAAAACACTTATAATAATTAACCAATTACATGGCAATGCACTTCACCAAAAGATAATTAAAGAGGGGATAAATTGAGATTGTATCTGTTAATAAATAATTAAAGATGTCATTGTCAACACGTGCCAACCACTCAATGGATAAGATTTTGCCTTTTTTGGAGTTTGGTTTCTAATGTGTCATGCCATGGATGGCCTGTGCTTGTGGAAGAAGAATTTTGTGCTATTTTTTAAATGTTTCAACACTCAGAATTCAACAAAATTTGGATATATTTGTTTTAACTCTTGTCAGTATGTAATCGTGTTAATCTGATATGTTTATTAATCTTATTTTATCATGTTACTTTTGGTTTAGCATGTTAGTAAGAATCATGTTATGGTTATTTCGTGTTATAACATGTCGACCTGTTGATAATAAAACCTTATTTAATACAAACCAAATCTTCTTATTTTGCGCTGTTTTCTTGTACCGTGGCTAATATTGCCCCCCCTGCCCATTGAATTATAATGACATGCATCGGTTTGTGTATCAATTGCACCAATCATACAAGAAAGTTGGCAGGTCTTATTCCCAATAGACAAATATGTGAATCAATGTATGTGGACCAAATATACAATAATAACGCAAGTTATGAGAAAGCTAAGGCACAAAGCTGATGGAAAAGAACGGGATGGGCCCAGTGGGTAAGAATCCTACATTATGGGTTCTATGGAGGTCTGATACTCACAAACTTACTTCTATGTTATCGAAAGCTTATTTTTGTGATTGGAACTTATGATCTCTCGGTAACAATAAAGCAATTTTATTGTTGTGTCAAGTCTAAATGTTCACCCAGCATATGGGAAAAGTAAAAAGAAAAATGGATGAATTAGCATAAAGCAATATTTCAGTTCAGAAAATGGATTCATCCCTATTTTGTGTCATCAATATTCTAACACACATTTTACGTTAGCAGTTGGCTTTTACTTATCAAAAGAATAATTTGTTATAGATTTTCACCATTGTTTGTTTCATTAGCAGACATCATTACTGTTGTATAATCTGTCATTGGAAATAATACTACAGCATAATGTTTTTGAAAACATGCTTGCTTAGAAATTTTCATGTTCATGGACACTGATGTGAAAATAAGATCTGCAACCTTGGTTGAAAGACAATTATTTGAATTTATTATAGATGATTTAGTGTTTATGTGAATCTTAACTCAGCTTTCTTCAGGGTCCATGTCTATTTATGTATCTTACATTTGTATATTACTAACCTATTTTGAGTATTTGTTTGGGATTCCTAAGTCTTTATGATTGTCTATCATCTTAGACTTTTGGGAGACTCAGTGGTCGGTTTGCTTGTTCATGGTTTTTTGTATCAGATTATCAAGCTTTCATTTCTGTGGTTTTATTTTAGGTGCACAGTGAGGAGTATGGATGAAAACAGTGATATAGTATCAGTACTAGTTATAACCATATCTGTTTCTAACATATTAGATAATACGTATCAATTTGAGATATAACGGAAGAAAAAAAATTGAGAATCAAAAGTTGACAAGATGTCAACTGATATATCATAATATATCGTCAATATAACAATATATTACGATATTGTTCCTCCATCGTCACCGCTCTGTGTCTCCGAATCCACCGTTGTAACCACCGCCACCACCGATAAGTGTTTTTGAAATTGTGGCTCCTCTGTGTTCTAAATTCAACACCACCTCTACTACTCTAGAATCGCTTGATTGTCGCTGCTGCTACTTCAATTCTCTCTCTGGGAAGAAGACGACACAATATGCAATATTTCTCTTCCATTTGCTATCCAAAAGCGTCGATTTGTTTTTAACCAAAAATCAGACTTGCTACCTTCTTCTGATTTCACGTCGTTTTGGTTTCTCCTCCAACCAAACGCCTCGTTTGGTTTGCTGTCCTCCAATTGGCCCTATCCTGGGGCCCAATCATGCTTTCAAAAGCCCAGTTCTCCGCAGCCCAGCTTCACGGGCTCTCTTCTTTGCAGCCTAATCACACGTCAGCTTCAAACAGAAGTTCTCAGCCCCACTTCCTGCAGTGGTGCCCTCCATCACCTGACCATCAAACGCCACCAACTGCCAATGCCAATCACCGACCATTGGTGTCATTTTTTGTAACCTTTCCGGCAACTTTTAGGGCAGTTTCCCAGCACTCTTTCTGGAGACCTTCTAGTAAGTTTTCGGTACATTCCAATGATTTTCCATTGACTTTTTGGTAATGTTTCAGTGAATTTTTCAGCATCCTTCGATGACTTTTCCATTGTATTTCAGTGCCTTCTAGTAACTCTTCTGACAATGTTTTCGATTATTTTAAGGACAGGTCAACCTCTTCCTATGGCTGCCATATCTCCATATTTGGCTGATTCTGTCTCATCTTCTATATCCTTCTCTCTTATTGCAGCTGATCTTGAAGCAATTGTCCACCAAGTTCTGCTCATACCTCTGCTATATGAACTATTTCTTTAGGTACATTTTCATCCTGGTTTCTCAACTCTGCCTGTTATAAGCACATGACGTCTCATTCCTCCTTAATGTTGAATAAGACATCTCCAACTAACATCCCTAGTGTATATATTGTCGATAATTTTCATATGTCTATCGATCATGTTGGGCATGTATCTATCCCCAACTTTTACATTTTGGGTATTTATTATGTTTCAAACTTATCGAAGTCTCATATCTGTTGGTCAATTTGTTGAATGTGGTTTTAGTTTAACATTTTCACATAAAAGTTGTGACATTCAGGATTCGAAAACAAGCGAACTCATTGAAACTTGATGTAAAATTGGCCTGCTTTTTTGAGCTCATATCTTTGTATCTTCCGCATTCGTTTGCTGCTACGGTCTCTTCTAATTGTTGGCATATACAACTTGGCCTCCTCTCACTGCTTTGTATTCAGGTTTTTGCTTCTAATGTTACTTAGAAAAGGTTTTTTTTTACTCTTTTGATTATATGTTTTGTCATTTAGGTAAACAACCAACCTTATCCTTTAATAAAAGTAATTCTGTAGCTTCCACGCCATTTGAGATTTGGTTTCCTCTGATAATTGGGGTCCATCCCTGTTCCCACTAAAGGTGAATCTTACTATGTTATTTTTGTCGACAATTACTTTGGTTATACATAGTTTTATCTTCTACGTTATTGATTTGAGTAGTTTTATCTTCTGCGTTATTGATTTGAGCTCCTAGATACATTTCGTCACTTTTGACAGATGATAAAACTTAATTCAATCACACAATTAAAGTCTTCCATTCCAACAATGCTCTGGAATATACCTCTACTTCTTTTTTTGGATGAACTTCAATAAAGAGGCACTGCATCTCATTGCTCTTGTCCTTACACTTTCCAACAAAACAATCATACTAACTGTAAATATTGTCACTTTCTTGATGCTATCTGTACTTTTTTCCACTTTGCTTCTCTTCTTGAGTTCCTTTGGGGAGAAGCTGCACTTATTATCATCTACATGATTAATCAAATTTCATTTCCTACTATTACATGCCAAACTCCTTATAAATGTGTTTTTAAATAGGTACCCTATTATTCTCTTCTCAAACTTTTTCGTTGTACCTATTTTATCCTACTTCCTCGTGAATATACCAAACTTGAACCTCGCTCTCAACTCTGTTCCTTTCTTGGTTATAGTATTGAATAGAAAGGCTATCAGTGTTACGACTCTATAACCAAATGTCTTCATATTTCCAAGAATGTGCAATTCTGGGAATATAAAAAACTTCACTAGTGCTGCTTCCTTCCCTTCAAATACTTTTGATTCTCTCAGATTTTTTCTAACCCAACTATCAATCCCTTTTTGGAAATTTCATCAGATGTAGATTCTAGAAGCTCAACTGCTCCTAATGTTTCTAGATCATCTGATGCCTCCCACATGAAAGTTATGCCCTCAGAGTTCTCTTCACCTATGGATATATGTCGCTCCAGTTGACTATGTGCTCCTCCTCCCCATCTTTGTGATTATAGTTGTTTTTCCACTATTGTTGCTTTTCATGAGCCATGCACTTATCGCGAAGCTTGCTCTGACTATCTCTGACAATAAGGCATGTTTGACGAGTTTGCTGCTCTTCACGAGACTCACATTTAAGATCTAATTATTCTTCCACTTGATAAGCATGTAGTAGGAAGTAATTGGATATATAATGAAAAATCAATTTTGATAGTTCGAAAATTTGATACAAAGCTCGTTTTGTGGCTCAGGGTTTTACATAGGACTATAGCGTTGATTATAAGGAAGCTTTCGCTCTCATTGCCCGCATCAATTCTGTCCGATCCCTCTTGGTTGTCACTATTATGCGTCAATGGCTTTTATTTCAAATTGATGTCAAAAATATATTTTTATATGGCAACCTAATTGAGAAAATTTATATGAAATCTCTTCCTAATTATCCTCATCCTCTTGGATAGGTATGTCGCCTTCGAAAAGCATTACACGATATTAAGCAAGCTTCTCATGCTTCATTTGGCCAAGTTCGACTTTACTATTTCACAAATTAAGTTTGCCTCCAATCCTCATGACTCTATCTTTTTTACTTGCCATAAATTCTCCTACTTTATATTAATGATATGATTAATACTAGTAATGATAATTCTAGCATCCTTAATTTAAATACTTTTGGGCTCTGTAGTTTGAAGTAAAGGATCTCGATTTTTTTATTTTTTCGACTACTTTATGGGACTTCGGGTAATTAGCACATCTAATTGCTGCTGTTTGACACATGCTAAATATACTTTTGACATTCTTTCTCGTATTGGGCTCGTTGATTATAAGACCTCTACTGGTCATCTTATATATAATGTCAAACTCTGTGCTATTGATGGCAAGCATCCATCTAATGTTACTCTTTATTGCCAATTACTTGGGAGCTTCATATAATTTACTGTTAAAAGATATGATATTTTTAATGCTATACATTTTGTTGGTCAATTTATATTAGATCTGCGGTTTATTTACTATGCTGCTATTTTTTGTATTCTTTGTTAGTGAAAAGCGCTTTATTTCATAGGTTATACTTCTCTCGCTCTTCCTTGTAACTCCGAGTATATATTCGAATGTTGATTAGACAAGTGATCCTACTAATTGATGATCCACTACTGGTTTTCCTCTACCTATTAGAAGATTCTTTCACCTTATGATACAGTAAAAACCAAACTGTTACTCGTTCTAACATTGAGGCTAAGTACCGTATTCTTATTGATACTACATCTATGTTTATTTAGCTTTGTTAGCTTTTACAAGATATTGAAGTTCCCCAGTCCTGTAGCACTCTTCTCTATTACGATAATTATAGTGCTATATAGATTGCCTACAATAATGTGTTTCATGAATGCACTAAACAAATCAAGATTAATTGTCACTTTGTGTGTAATCACCTCAAGGATGGCACATATTTCTTTCTCCTGATCTCTTCCTCTAATTAGCTGGCTAACATTTTTACGAAAACTTACCTGCTTGGTTGCCACATCAATTTAGTTTCTAAATTTCAGCTGGTCTCTTCCAGACCACCTTGAATTTGATGGGGAATATTAAGAATATAATCAGGATATTATATCCTTTCTAAATCAGAATATTAATATCTCCTAATTTAGCCTGCTCTATGTATTAGAATTTAATTATATCGTTCTCAAATTAACTAATTGATATCTTCTAAATTAGGTATTTTATGTGATTACCATTATTATAATTTTTTTAGTTTAGATTACCTCCTTCTTCTATAAAAGAATAGCCTATTATGTAGTTTGATATATAAAAGAAATACAAGAAGAGAAGATTGTGATCTTTATGCGTGGGGTATCATTTTGATCTGAGTAATTATGAAGATATGAAAGTTTTCTTGTTATCAAGTCGGTCTTCTTAAGAGCCAAGTGTTTGTTGAGAGATCATTTTCCTTATTTTTCCTTTGATAAGCAATCAGTAGAATCCAATTTTGTGTTTTTCTCAATGGCACAGTGGCAAGGAAAAATGCTCACCTCACGTACCATTTGTATACATCTGTCATGTACGTGTCACAAAATTGCTCTTCTAGTTGGCGCTGAAATCCCTTTGGTGCATTTATGTAGTACCTAAGGTCATGCCCGTAAGCATATTCACTAGTTTTGTGTGCACAAACCCGTTTGCCATAGAGTTCAACTTTTTCAAAGTTATTCTGTTTCCCGCTAACGTGACTTGTATAAAGTAACAACTTCGCTGGCAGATAAATAAGAGAGGCCATGCTGTTTAGTTTTTGTCAATTGAATATCTAGAAAGAGGAAGACGTGTATGGAAGTTCTTGGAAAAAAAATTGTTTTGCCATTTTTTTCAGGAAAAAAATCTTTTTACTAATAGCTTCTTAAATTATAATCATGGATAAAAATATTAACATCTATATTAAGCACTATCATATTAGTGTTGCTTATGAGTGAAAATATCGGTATTTGTATCGACTGCTGTTATTTCTACATATATATATCAGATAATATATATCGGTATCAGATATATTGGAATGGAAAAAATTTGTAAGAATTGTAAGCTAAGAGGATAATATCTGCTGATATTTTAAATATAAACTGATATATCACGCATTGAAAAATTATCGGTACAGGCAGCCTAACAGCTATACATATTGACTGATACTTTCATCTATGGTATTGGCTGTGACAGGTAATATGAATTGGTATCAGAACACATTTTTGTACTAAACTGAACAGAATGAATGGAAAGAATATAGGTTGATATATTGCTGACACATTGATATATCATGATTTTGTATATTTTCTAGGAGCCTGATCTGGCACTTATTTTGCATATCGGTTATTTCATTCTATGATTGCAATCCTTGTATGTCATAGTATTTGGGTGACCTTGTTCTTTTTTCGCTGATTGTAGCACTGGATTTTCCATCGTCTTGATAACTGATGAACACTAAGGGATGCCAGTGGAGTAGGCAATGTGGATTTCTAAGTGATCACTTTGCCACTACGCTCTTCCCCTTTTGTGGTGGATTAAGGTATGTTTGTCGTCCAAAATCAAACTTCTATATTTTGAGTTTATAGAGCTAGTCACCTGACATTCTTTTCAATTCTGAAAATGTTATTTCTGTATGATGAGTTCCGGTCAGTTACATCAGCGAGAACTAATTGCTTCCAAATGTTTAGGGTTTAGGGTCTCGATAAAATAATGCAGAATCTCGTATCGATTCATTCCCCTTCTGTGCAAACCTAACAATAACACACCAAATAGGACAAATAACCAGGTGCACAAGACTTTTATATAAAAACCTCTTTAAAATGGAAGTCAAAACCATGGGACTTGAGAGTTCGGAATACAATAGCAACATAGTCTTATATCTCATTAAATGCGGTTAGTTATATAAATCTGTTTTTGTTATTCCATTCAATTTAGTGCAATATCTTCCAAAAGAGTCCGAAATAGTGCTCCATTATAATTTTTGATGGTTAAACAAACCTTAGCATCTATCACATCGTGGGTATGTGACCCTCACAACAATGTTCTACAAAATTATAATTAAACTATCTTACCCTTTTTTCGAATAGAATTAGATCACATTCTTATGCTCCCTTTCTTTTTCCCCGGTGAATTCTAGTTTGGTGAAAAGTGATTTTAAAATGGTAATTGAATCTGTATAATCTTCATGCGTATTCGGACCGAGTTTTGACCCGGAATTGAGACAATCGGAAAAGGGGCTCAATTTGGACAAATAATTCCTGGATCTTGTTCATCACAAACAAAGACGAAAAGGGGATCTGGTCGTGTTTTTGATGAAATCTCTTCAACCACTAAGTGAGTGCTTAGTTAAGTTGGGAAAGAGGAAAAAGAATGGTTACCGGCTCTTTGCGCCCAGACCATAAGACTGCTGATGAAGGCAATAGCAAAGAGGCTGAGCCGTGCGAGAATCTGGGTCGGGTGATAGATGCCGCTAGGAAGCTGGTTCCTCCAGGATAGTTACCAATGTGAGCTCGATGTCAAGTGGGAGGATTACAACCAAAGGCTTCGGATTACCCCCTCAACTCGAGAAGAATGCAAAACAACTCTTGAGTTAGACAACTTAGTTCAAAGTTTGATTCTAGATTTCTAAGCGCAAGGGTATGTTTGCTCGAAGAGTTCAAATCCTTCGCATTGTTGTGAAGTGTTGTATTTATAAGCAAGTGTTGAGATCTACTGGGCCGCATAAGCATCGTCCGATTGGCCAGGTATCCAGAGCTCACAAGGTCGGTACACCAAGTTCGTGATTCACGCTGGTGTGCAACCACATCCAACCAGCTCTATTTCGGTATGGCAGGCGCTGCCTTTTGGCGTGTCGGACACTCCTTCTGACCGTAAACAAACATTCATTTTCATTGTCCATCGATTAATGTTGCCAGTGTCACTCTAATTAGCTCAAGCTCTGTCCTTCAAAAAACTGCTTCACTGTAGGCCTAGGTTGATGCATCCAGGGCATCCTAATCGGCCTGTCCCGAGGTTGGATGTAAGTGAT